>OY740821.1:6865055-7152044 GCA_963514005.1 Raja brachyura | reverse complement strand
TAGGTGACGTTTCACAGAGTGCTGGAGTAACTCAGCGGGTCAGGCAGCATCTGTGGAGAACATGGATAGGTGACGTTTCACAGAGTGCTGGAGTAACTCAGCGGGTCAGGCAGCATCTGTGGAGAACATGGATAGGTGACGTTTCACAGAGTGCTGGAGTAACTCAGCGGGTCAGGCAGCATCTGTGGAGGACATGGATAGGTGATGTTTCGCAGAGTGCTGGAGTAACTCAGCGGGTCAGGAAGCGTCTGTGGAGGGTAATGGACAGATGACTTTTCAGGTCGGGGCCCGTCGTCTGAGAGCAGGAGTACCTCTCTTACAGTTTGCACATGTTCCCACCCAAAGTCTGAAGCAGGGTCCCGACCCAAAATGTAATCTGTCCATTTGGCTGGCACGGTGGCACAGCGGTAGAGATGCTGCCTCACAGCGCCAGAGACCCGGGTTCCATCCCGACTACGGGCACTGTCTGTACGGAGTTTGCACGTTCTCCCCGTGATCCACATGGGTTTTCTCCGGGTGCTCCGGTTTCCTCCCACATTCCAAAGACGTGCAGGTCTGTACGTTAATTGGCTTCGGTAAAAATTGTAAATTGTCCCTAGCGTGTAGGATGGTGTTAGTGTGCAGGGGTTTGCTGGTCGGCGCGGACCCGGTGGGCCGAAGGGCCTGTTTGTGTGCTGTATCTTTGAAGTCAACTAAACAACATTTATTTCCACAGATGGGCAGCCTTGATGGGCAGAATGAAGCCATTCGGCCCATCTACTCCACCATTCAATCATGGCTGATCTATCTCTCCCTCGCAACTCCAATCTCCTGCCTTCTCCCCATAACCCCCGTACTATAGACAATAGAAAATAGGTGTAGGAGGAGGCCATTCGGCCCTTTGAGCCAGCACCACCATTCATTGTGATCATGAATCTGTCAATCTCCACCTTAAAGATTCCCACTGACCTGGCCTCCACCACTGTCTGGCAATGTATTCCACAGATTCACCTCCCTCTGGCTAAATATATTTTTCCTCATCTCTTTTCTAAAGTTATGTCCTTTTATTCTGGGGCGATGGCCTCTGGTCCTGGACTCTCCACATATTCATGAGAATATTGGGGTGGTGGGAGATTGCAACCTTCACGTGGTCCACTTTGTTTCGACGAATGCAATCAACCCGGTATGCACAAACAGAAGATCAAACAGAACAAGTTGCCTTACAACTTTAGGCTGTGCACGCCACACACAAGAAGAAGGAGAAGAGAATATTCCCTTATAAATAGGGCCAATTTTGTCAGGAACTGAGGAGCTACAATTGAAAGTAAGTCAAGGAACACATTGCAAATGTGCATTATCTGTGCAGAAGATATACTTGTAGACTGATTTTTAACTTCATGTGCAAGCTCTCTTGGTTTTGAAGATCAGAGATGCGATTAGCATCTGTGGATTATTTCTTTAACAAAATACTTTTCTTTAAAAAAAACTATCTATTTAATTGCAATTAAATCAGCTTTAAAGGTTGTGACTGTCTACCCTATCTATGCCTCTCATAGTTTGATACACTTCAATCAGGTCAGCGCTCAGCCTTCGACGTTCCAGAGAAAACAATCCAAGTCTGTCCGACCTCTCCCAAAGTCAAAGTCAAATCTATTCGTCACATACACCCGAAGGTGCAGTGAAATGAATTTGCCAGCAGCGATACACTTAAAAATAACACACAATACACAATAGAATTTAATGTAAACATCCACTACAGCATTCTTCACTGTGGTGGAAAGCAACAAGGTTTCAGTCAGTCCTCCTCCTTGTTCACCTGTGGTCGGGGCCATGAACCCTCCATAGTCACCACTACGGACAGCCCGATGTACAGGCCCTCTGGTCGGGATGATCCAAACTCCGACGTCAGGACGGACAAACACACACACGGCTTGGAGTTCCCAACTCGGCACTTTCCTACCGGAGACCGCGGCTTCAGGATGTTATAGGCCGCAGGCCGGCGGTCGGAGCTCTTCTCCGGCGATCCCCGGCAAGGGATCCCAGACTCCTGATGGGAAGTCCACGGCACGCCCGCAGCTGGAAGCTCCGCAGACCACGGCTTCAGGATGTCGTAGTCCGCGGGCCGGCGGTCGGAGCTCTTCTCCGGCGATGGAAAAGGTCCCTGTAGCTGGAACCCTGTAATCCCGGCAGCGTTCTGGTCAACCTCCTCTGCACCGTCTCCGAAGCTCCCACATCCATCCTGTAACGGGGGTGCCCAGAATCGCACGCAATTGTATCGTTTGATGGCGATGAAATATGGAAATTCTGGCTTTTTCCTCTCCTAAACCAGGGACATGGTGCCGACGGAGAATAAATAACTTGGCACAAAGCAGGAATTCACCTTGCATCCCTCGTCCATGTGTAAAATCATGTTTCAAAACAAATAACAGCTTGGCCAAGAACGACTGCACACTTACTGCAGGAATTGTAGGCAGTTTTAATCATGAAAGTGAAGTATTGATACAGGAATTCTACATTACAGGCATCTTGCTGATTCTTAAGTTTAGTTTTACAGAAACTGGCCCTTCGGCCCACCGGTTCCGTTCTGACCAGCGACCCCCGCACAGTAACACCATCCTACACACACTAGGGACAATTTTACACCAATACCAAGCCAATTAACCTGCAGACCCTGCGCGTGTTTGGAGTGTAGGAGGAAACCGAAGATCTCGGAGAAAAAACCCACGCAGGTCACGGGGAGAACGTGCAAACTCCGTACAGACAGCTCCTGTAGTCAGGATGGAACCCGGGTCTCTGGCACTGTGAGGCAGCAACTCTACTGTGTCTACCCTAATTTCAGTAAGGACATCCTTGTGATTGAGGCAGTGCAGCGTAGGTTCACGAGATTGATCCCTGGGATGGCGGGACTGTCATATGAGGAAAGATTTTAAAGACTAGGCTTGTATTCACTGGAGTTTAGAAGGATGAGGGGAGATCTTATAGAAACATATAAAATTATAAAAGGACTGGACAAGCTAGATGCAGGAAAAATGTTCCCAATGTTGGGCGAGTCCAGAACCAGGGGCCACAGTCTTAGAATAAAGGGGAGGTCATTTAAGACTGAGGTGAGAAAAACTTTTTCACCCAGAGAGTTGTGAATTTATGGAATTCCCTGCCACAGAGGGCAGTGGAGGCCAAGTCACTGGATGGATTTAAGAGAGAGTTAGATAGAGCTCTAGGGGCTAGTGGAGTCAAGGGATATGGGGAGAAGGCAGGCACGGGTTATTGATTGGGGAAGATCAGCCATGATCACAATGAATGGCGGTGCTGGCTCGAAGGGCCAAATGGCCTCCTCCTGCACCTATTTTCTATGTTTCTATGTTATGTTACCGCCCTGGTATGTAGTGTTCATTCCTGAAGCTAGACAATGGATCCCCCCAAAACCGAGGACATTTAGTTAAAAATGTAAGTTGTCTCTAGTGTGTGTGTAGGGTAGTGTTAGTGTGCGGGGATCGCTGGTCAGCACGGACTGGGTGGGCCGAAGGGCCTGTTTCCGCACTGTATCTATAATCTGAACACCTGGACTCGGGTGGTACGGGAGGTGAGGTTGGGTTGTTACCAGGAAACTCTGCACTGCGTTGGAGAAGGGGGTCCTGCAGTAAGTAAATAACAGACTGACCTCAGGCCTCCTAGTTTGGTACCATGTTTGGAAAATCACATTGTTCACGTTATAGGAGTAGAACTAGGCCATTCGGCCCATCGAGTCCACTCCGCCATTCAACCGTGGCTGATCTCTGCCTCCTGATCCCACTTTCCTGCCTTTTCCCCCATAACCCTTGACACCCGATCTAAGCAAGAATTTGTCTATATCCACAGCCGTCTGTGGCAATGAGTTCCACAGATTCACCACCCTTGGACTAAAGAAATTCCTCCTCACCTCCTTTCTAAAAGAGCGCCCTTGAATTCTGACCTCTAGACCATTGTTACTGGAGTAGTAGTGACAGGCCTTTCATGGGACACTTCATGGGAGTTAGAGGCATGCAGTCATACTGCACAAAAATAGGCCCTTCAGCCCGACTCATCCATTTGCCTGCTTCTCGCTCATATCCCACTAAACCTTCCCTCTCTGTGTACCTGTCCTACTGACTTTAAAACGCCGCTATCGTACCTGCCTCAACTACTTCCTATGGCAGCTCGTTCCATATACCTTCTTCTTGTTCTTCTTGCGAATGAAACGTAAATAAACCAAAGGAATGGTCTCGCGCCGGGTGTTGAGCAGCCAGGTTGTTGTCTCTGTTGGCGTCAATGTCTGCCAGGCCCTGACGGAGCTCCATTTGGTGGGTGGTAGAGCGGGCACCCAGAGATGACATGGTTGGCTGTCTGTTGTTCTGGTCCACATTCACAGGCTGGGCTCTGGTGGAGGGAGGGAGGGAGCCCCCATCTCCACACGCTGGCTTTGAAACGCCCAACTCCAGTACCAAGTCTGTTGAGCTTCACCCATGCTCCTCTGGGGAGGTCAGACCCTGGACAGCTTTTATCTGGTGAAGAGATGTAGCTGTGTAATGGGGATGAGGTTGCCCTCCACTCCTGTGACCACTTGGTTCCATATGCCCTTCGAATACCCTTCCATATACCCTTCGAATACCCAGAATGTTGCCTGGGTTTCAGCACCTAAGTTACAGAGAAAGGTTGAACAAGATAGGTCTTTATTCTTTGGAGCGCAGAAATGATGAGAGGGATAGACAGAATTGACGTGGATAAGCTTTTTACATTGAGAGTAGGGAAGATTCAAACAAGAGGACATGATTTGAGAACTAAGGGAAAATGTTTAGGGGTAACATGAGGGGGAACTTCTTTACTCAGAGAGTGGTAGTTGTGTGGAATGAGCTTCCAGTGGAAGTGGTGGAGGCAGGTTCGATTTTATCGTTTAAGAATAGGTATATGGACAGGAAAGGAATGGAGGGTTCTGGTCTGAGTGCAGGTAGATGGGGCTAGGTGAGAGTAAATGTTCGGCACGGGATAGAAGGGCCAAGATGGCCTGTTTCCGTGCTGTAATTGTTATATGGTTATATGATTACTGCGGGTGTCAGGGGTTATGGGGAGAAGGCAGGAGAATGGGGTTAGGAGGCAGACATAGATGAGCCATGATTGAATGGCGGAGTAGACTTGAAGGATCGAATGGCCTCATTCTGCTCCTATCACTTATGGCCTTATGACCTTACGGCCTTATGCTCACCACCCGAGTTAAAAGGTTACTCAAAATGTCACCCATCAGGTTAGAAATATTTCCCCTCTCCGTTTAAACCTCTGGTTCTTGTTTCCCCAACGCTGGGAATAAGACTTTCCCCTCGTGATGTTACACACCTCTATAAGATGACCCCTCAGTTGCCTCTTATATCGCTCCATTTTTTCCTGAAGCCAAAATTGTGTCAGGGCACCGGGCTAACAAATGCCCGTGAGAGCGCCCATTCATATTGCCAGAGTGACGCTAAATATCACGAAGAGGTTATGTTTCAATTTTATTTGAGGACCAAAAAAAAAAGGTATTTCAATTGAAGTACACAATAGACAATAGGTGCAGGAGTAGGCCATTCGGCCCTTCGAGCCAGCACCGCCATTCAATGCTGATCATCCCCAATCAGTACAACAAGTCTTTCAGCCAAAAGAGTTTGAATGCAACGTATTTCTGCAGTTTTTAGGTCCTTGCAATTATTGTATTTTTCTCAAAGGGTGCAATGAGCCTTGATATGATTCCTCCATTGTTTACCTGTTAATATTTGCTGTAATTATGACCATTGATCTGACAATTGTTAATTCCTCTATTGTCACATATTACCCATTGGCCATTACTAATTCCTGTGCAAAACACTGTTGCCAATAATGGATCAATAGTCAAATAAAATGCTAATTGACACAAGCATAGTGATAGATGTGTCAGGTGGTTATGGCCCTTCGGCCCAACTCATCCAAGCTGACCATAATGCCATCCACACCAATTCCCTTTGACTGCATTAGCCTTGAATCCCTCTCTGCTCCTTTCCTATCCTAGTATCTGTCCAAGTGCCTTTCAAATGTTTAGTTTAGTTTAGAGATACAGCGCAGAAACAGGCCCTTCGGCCCACCGAGTCTGTGCTGACCAACGATCCCCGCACACTAACACTATCCTACACACACTTGGGACAATTTACAATTATACCAAGCCAATTAACCTACAAACCTGCACGTCTTTGGAATGTGGGAGGAAACCGGAGCACCCGGAGAAAACCCACGCGGGTCACGGTGAGAATGTACAAACTCCGTACAGACAGCGCCCGTGGTGGGGATTGAACCCGGGTCTCTGGTGCTGTGAGGCAGCAACTCCACCTTCAAAAGTATTGGACCCCTTGGATACCAAAGCCCCCATTCCCCAAACGTCACCCATTTCTTCTCTCCAGAGATGCTGCCTGTCCCGCTGAGTTACTCCAGCATTGTGTGTCTATCTTCCCTTTAAATCTTTCTTATCCATCTTTGGTTGACTATGTTTCCACCTTTAATATCACAAATGCTGGCCTTGATCCCAAATTCACCCTTAAAGGTCTAACATCCACTCCCCGCCATCAGCCAATGTACAGACCCAATAAAACTTGTTGCCACCAAACCATTCCCAACCCCACCACCTCCTTGAGCTCAGACACAAGCACAACAGGTAGCGCAGAGAACAATACCAGTGTCGAATATAGTGTTACAGCAATACAGTTACAGAGAAAGTGCAGGTATAAAAAAAATGCCATGGGGTAGGTTGGAAGATATTGAGCTCCCAAAAGAATGCCGCACCGCACATGTTCACTTCCGCAACAATTAGTACTGGTACGGATTTATTATTGATGCGTGTTCCGTGATCCAATGAAAAACGTTGTTTTGGCTACTGGTAAATCACACGATGCGCCAGTACAATTAAGCCCGACACAAGTGCAACAGGTAGTGCAAAGAGAAAAATACCAGCATGTCGAACATAGTGTTACAGTGATAGAGCTGTAGGGAAAATGCAAGTATAAAAAAAGTGCAAGGTCTGCAATGGCGTAGGTTGGAAGATATGGACTACGCCCTTAGTTTATGGGAGAAACGATTAGTAATCTGACAACCTGATGTTTCCACTAGTGGGAGAGTCTAGGACCAGAGGTCACAGCCTCAGAATTAAATAACGTTCCTTTAGGAAGGAGATGAGGAAGAATTTCTTTAGTCAGAGGGTGGCGAATCTGTGCAATCCTTTGCCACAGACGGCTGTGGAGGCCAAGTCAATGGGTATTTTTAAGGCAGAGATAGACAGATTCTTGATCAGTGCGGGTGTCAGGGGTTATGGGGAGAAGGCAGGAGAATGGGGTTTGGAGGGAGAGTTAGATGGGCCATGATTGAATGGCGGAGTAGACTTGGTGGGCCCAAATGGCCTAATTCTGCTCCTATTCCTGGTGATCTTATGAAGAGTGGGGCAGAAGCTGTTCCTGAATCTGGTGGCCACATCTAACTCCCTCTTAAATATCGCCAATGAACTGGCCTCAACTACCTTCTGTGGCAGAAAATTCCACAGATTCACCACTCTCTGTGTGAAAAATGTTTTTCTCATCTCGGTCCTAAAAGACTTCCCCCTTATCCCTTATCATGATTGCTGTGCCCACCCAAGGCTCCCATCAGAGGGCATTAGACGTTCTAGGCATTTATCTCCCACCTTTTTATATCTACAAGCTGTTTACAACAAGCATTGTTCTGTTCTTTCCATCTCCTTTTATCCACGTTCCACACTGCGGTCTTTGGTTGGGTCATAGGGTCATAGAGTCACACAGCAACGAAACAGCACCTTGCCCATTCCAACCAAGATGCCCCATCTATATTAGTCCCACCTGCCCATGTTTGGTGGTCTAATACATCGGCGAGACCAAAACGTAGACTGGGCGATCATTTCGTTGAACAACTTCGTCTGTCCGCCCGGACCTACCTGATCTCCCGGTTGCCAAACACTCCCCTTTACATTCCCACAATGACCTTTCTGTCCTGGGCCTCCTCCATTGTCAGAGTGAGGCTAAATGCAAATTGGAGGAACAGCACCTCATATTTCGCTTGGGCAGCTTACACCCCAGCGGTATGAATATTGATTTCTCGAACTTCAAGTAACCCCGGCATTCCCTCTCCCTCCATCCCTCCCCCACCCAAGTCATAGAAACATAGAAAATAGGTGCAGGAGGCGGCCATTTGGCCCTTCGAGCCAGCACCGCCATTCATTGTGATCATGGCTGATCGTCCCCGTGCCTGCCTTCTATTCGTAATAAGGTGGATGAGTTGAACGTGCAGATAGCTATTAATGAGTATGATATAGTTGGGATCACGGAGACATGGCTCCAGGGTGACCAAGGCTGGGAGCTGAATATCCAGGGATATTCAATATTCAGGAGGGATAGAGAGAAAGGAAAAGGAGGTGGGGTAGCGTTGCTGGTTAGAGAGGAGATTAACGCAATGGAAAGGAAGGACATTAGCTTGGAGCCTGTGGAATCGGTATGGGTAGAGCTTCAAAACACTAAGGGGCAGAAAACGCTAGTGGGAGTTGTGTACAGGCCACCTAACAGTAGTAGTGAAGTTGGGGATGGTATCAAACAGGAAATTAGAAATGCGTGTGACAAAGGCAAAACAGTTATAATGGGTGACTTCAATCTACATATAGATTGGGTGAATCAAATTGGCAGAGGCGCTGAGGAAGAGGATTTTTTGGAAAGTATGCGAGATAGTTATCTAAATCAACATGTAGAGGAACCAACGAGAGAGCAGGCTATTCTAGACTGGGTATTGAGTAATGAGGAAGGGTTAGTTAACAGTCTTATTGTGCGTGCCCCCTTGGGCAAGATTGACCATAATATGGTTGAGTTCTTCATTAGGATGGAGAGTGACATTGTTAATTCAGAAACAATGGTTCTGAACTTAAGGAAAGGTAACTTTGAGGGTACGAGACGTGAATTGGCCAAGATTGACTGGCAATCAATTCTAAAAGTGTTGACGGTGGATATGCAATGGAAGACATTTAAAGACTGCATGAATGAACTACAAAAATTGTTCATCCCAGTTTGGCAAAAGAATAGATCAGGGAAGGTAGTGCATCCGTGGATAACAAGGGAAATCAGGGATAGTATCAAAGCAAAGGATGGTGCGTACAAAGTAGCCAGAAAAAGCAGCATACCAGAGGACTGGGAGAAATTCAGAGACCAGCAGAGAAGGACAAAGGGCTTGATTAGGAAAGGAAAAATAGATTATGAAAGAAAACTGGCAGGGAACATAAAAACTGACTGCAAACGTTTTTATAGATATGTGAAGAGAAAGAGATTAGTTAAAACAAATGTAGGTCCCTTGCAGTCAGAAACAGGTGAGTTGATCATGGGGAACAAGGATATGGCGGACCAATTGAATAACTACTTTGGTTCCGTCTTCACTAAGGAAGACATAAATAATCTGCCGGAAATAGCAGGGGACCGTGGGTCAAAGGAGGACTTGAGTGAAATCCAGGTTAGTCGGGAAGTGGTGTTGGGTAAATTGAATGGATTAAAGGCCGGTAAATCCCCAGGGCCAGATAGGCTGCATCCCAGAGTACTTAAGGAAGTAGCTCCGGAAATAGTGGATGCATTAGTGATAATCTTTCAAAACTCTTTAGATTCTGGAGTAGTTCCTGAGGATTGGCGGGTAGCAAATGTAACCCCTCTTTTTAAGAAGGGGGGGAGAGAGAAAACGGGGAATTACAGACCAGTTAGTCTAACATCGGTAGTGGGGAAACTGCTGGAGTCAGTTATTAAAGATGGGATAGCAGCACATTTGGAAAGTGGTGAAATCATTGGACAAAGTCAGCATGGATTTACGAAATGTAAATCATGTCTGACGAATCATGATAAAGGAAACAGGCCATTGTTAGCTGTATGCTGGGTGAGAACGAGAAGCTGGTGTGAGTTGGGTGGGGATGGAGAGAGAGGGAATGCCGGGATTACTTGAAGTTAGAGAAATCAATATTCATACCACTGGGAATCTTTGGCAGCAATAATTCATGTCCCACTTCTGCTAGATGTCTCTCTATTCGAGTTCATCTTTTGTTGAGTTTCTAGATTTGGAATCCTCTACCATGAGAAAAAGGCAGCGTTCATTTTATCCGTGCCCCTCACGATCTTGTCCACCTCAATAAGGTCACCCCTCAGCCTCCTACGCTCCAAGGACAAAGGTCCCAGCCTGTCCAACCTGTCCCGACAAACCCAAGCCAGTAAGCCCAGATAATATCCCGGTGAATCTCTTTATTCCAACTTACGGACGTTCTTCCCGTAGCAGTGTTACCAAAACGGCACGCAGTACTCCTAGTGTGATCAAAAACAAAGAACTGCAGATGCTGGTTAATACACAAATGGACACAGAGTGCTGGAGTAACTCAGCAGGGCAGGCAGCATCTGTGGAGAATGTGTATGAATAGGCGACATTTCAGGTCGAGACCTTTCTTCACCTTAGTCCATCCTGATTAGGCAATATGGGACGTCCCTGGACAGCAGTATAAGCCCTCCCCATGCTTGAAGGCAGCAGCTCATCTTCACTATCTCAAAGGCCACTAGGGTTGGGGAATAAATGCCCGATTGCAAACAATGCAAAACAACGGATTGCTCCCCAACTTCCACAGATGCGCCGCAGAAGCCATTTTATCGGGATGCATCACAGCACGGTTTGGGAACAGCTCCATCGAAGACCGCAAGAAATCGCAGAGAATTGTGGACGCAGCCCAGACCGTCACACAAACCAACCTCCCTCCCTTCCATCGACACCTCACGCTGCCTCGGCAAGGCCAGCAGCATCATCACGGACCAGTCTCACCCCCGGCCACTCCCTCTTCTCCCCTCTCCCATCGGGCAAGAGGTACAGAAGTGTGAAAACGCACACACCTCCAGATTCAGGGACAGTTTCTTCCCGGCTGTTATCAGGCAACTGAACCATCAGGTTATCAGGCAACTGAACCAGAGAGCAGAGCTAAAGTACGATCTACCTCTTTGATGTCCCTCGGACTATCCTTGATTGGACTTTGCTGACTTTACCTTCCATTAAACATTATTCCCTTATCATGTATCTGTACACTGTGGACGGCTCGATTGTAATCATGTGTTGTCTTTCCGCTGACTGGTTAGCACGTAACAAAAAGCTTTTCACTGTACCTCGGTACACGTGACAACAAACTCAACTCAAACTAAATTAACAATGCCCACATCTGAAAGCCAAATTAGACAAATACTCCCCATTGCAAAGTCCCACCCTGTGAAACTACCTGTTAAGGAAGGTGTTCGATAACACTTTTTCACGAGTTCTCTCTGCGACAGTGAGAGTATATATATGTTTCTATAAATAGAGGCAGGCACTTTTCAGAAGATGCAGCAGCATAGAGTTGCCTGCTCCATGCTGACAGCATGCTTTATCTAGTGTGTCCACACAAAGAATTCCCTTTCAATGTAGAATCAGGTTTAGCCTGAGATAGAGAGAGGCCAACAATATATGATTTCTTATAGAGTGATGCAGTGAGGAAACAGGCCCTTCGGCCCAACTTGCCCGCACCGGCCAGCATGTCCCAGCTACACTAGTCCCACCTGCCTGCGTTTGGTCCATATCCCTCCAAACCTGTCCTATCCATGCACCTGTCTAACTGTTTCTTAAACGTTGGGATAGTCCCAGCCTCAACTACCTCCTCTGGCAGCTCGTTCCATACACCCACCACCCTCTGTGTGAAAAAGTTACCCCTCAGATTCCTATTAAATCTTTTCCCCGTCACCTTAAACCTATGTCCTCTGATCCTCGATTCCCCTACTCTTGGCAAGGGACTCTGTGCATCTACCCAATCTATTCCTCTCATGATTTCTTCTGCAGTTGTATAGGGCTCTGGTGAGACCACATCTGGAGTATTGTGTCCAGTTTTGGTCTCCGAATTTGAGGAAGGACATCCTTGTGATTGAGGCAGTGCAGCGTAGGTTCACGAGATTGATCCCTGGGATAGCGGGACTGTCATCTGAGGAAAGATTGAAAAGACTAGGCTTGTATTCACTGGAGTTTAGAAGGATGAGGGGCGATCTTATAGAAACATATAAAATTATAAAAGGACTGGACAAGCTAGATGCAGGAAAAATGTTCCCAATGTTGGGCGAGTCCAGAACCAGGGGCCACAGTCTTAGAATAAAGGGGAGGTAATTTAAGACTGAGGTGAGAAAAAACATTTTCACCCAGAGAGTTGTGAATTTGTGGAATTCCCTGCCACAGAGGGCAGTGGAGGCCAAGTCACTGGATGGATTTAAGAGACATTTAGATAGAGCTCTTGGGATAAGATTAGATTAGATTAGAGGTTATTACTTGTTAGTGGAATCAAGGGATACAGGGAGAAGACAGGCACGGGTTACTGATTGTGGATGATCAGCCATGATCACAATGAATGGTGGTGCTGGCTCGAAGGGCCAAATGGCCTCCTCCTGCACCTATTTTCTATGTTTCTGTGATTTTGTAGACCTCGATAAGATCACCTCTAGAGTCTGAAGCAGGCTCAACCCGAAACATCACACACTCCTTCTCCACAGATGCTGCCTGACCCGCTGAGTTACTCCAGCACTCTGTGAAACGTCACCTATCCATGTTCTCCACAGATGCTGCCTGACCCGCTGAGTTACTCCAGCACTCTGTGAAACGTCACCTATCCATGTTCTCCACAGATGCTGCCTGACCCGCTGAGTTACTCCAGCACTCTGTGAAACGTCACCTATCCATGTTCTCCACAGATGCTGCCTGACCCGCTGAGTTACTCCAGCACTCTGTGAAACGTCACCTATCCATGTTCTCCACAGATGCTGCCTGACCCGCTGAGTTACTCCAGCACTCTGGACTTTGGGTGAAGATAAGGTCACCCTGCTGATCAACTGATGGCCCACCGCACACTATCCCAACATGAGTGAACATCTTCAGGAGCGGAGAGAAATTCAGGAAAATACATCATTAGAGCAGTCTTGCTAGGAGATACCCCGACTCATTTGCTTTACCTAGCTTTCCCCCCACTCACCCACCACCCCTCCCGTTATTCTATGTGACTGAAAATAGAATCAGAATCACACAGCACAGATACAGGCCCTTCGGCCCAACCTCAGCCCATGCCGACCAAGATGCCCCATCTACACTAGTCCCACCTGCCCACATTTGGCCCAAATCCCACTAAACCTGTCCTATCCTGAACCTGGTCAAAAGTCTTTTACCTGTCAAATCCCTCCTAACCCTCTCACCCTGGCCACAAACTCTTTGAATCACTTCCCTCTGGAAGGCGACTCCGGACTGTCAAAACACCTTTTTCCACGAGTGGTGGCTCTACTCAATAACCAAACATATGTAGCTTCCTTTTGCTGTGGTATTATATTTCTTTCACATGTTTAAACTATAATGTTTTATTCTTAATGTTTTAAGTTTTATTCTTTATTGTTTACTGCATGTCGTGTTGTTACTTGTGAGCAGAGCACCAAGGCAAATTCCTTGTATGTGAACGTACAGTGCATTCAGAAGGTATGCAGACGCCTTCACTTTTTCCACAGTTTGATACGTTACAGCCTTATTCTAATTGATTAATTTCATTTTTTTTTATCATCAATCTACACACAATACCCCGCAATAATAAAAAAAGCAAAAACAGGTGTTTAAACATATTTGCAAAGTAATTAAAAATAAATAACTGAAATATTCAGAGCTAACATAAGTATTCAGACCCTTTACTCAGTACTTTGTTGAGGCACCTTTGGCAGTGATTACAGCCTCAAGTCTTCTTGGGTGTGACGCTACAAGCTTGGCACACCTGTATTTGGATAATTTCTCCCATTCTTCTCTGCAGATCCTCTCAAGCTCTGTCAGGTTGGATGGGGAGCATCGATGCACAGCTATTTTCCGGTCCCTCCACAGATGTTCGATCGGGTTCAAGTCCGGGCTCTGGCTGGGCCACTCACGGACATTCACAGACTTGTCACAAAGCCATTCCTGCCTTGTCTTGGCTGTGTACTTAGGGTTGTTGCCTGTTGGAAGGTGAACCTCCGCCACAGTCTGAGGTCCTGAACGCTCTGGAGCAGGTTTTCATCAAGGATCTCTCTGTACTTTGCTCTGTTCATCTTTCCCTCGATCCCGACTAGTCTCCCAGTTCCTGCCGCTGAAAAACATCCCCACAACACAATGCTGCTGCCACCACCATGCTTCACCGTAGGTATGGTATTGGCCAGGTGATGAACGGTGCCTGGTTTCCTCCAGATGTGACGCTTGCCATTCAGGCCAAAGAGTTCAATCTTGGTTTCATCAGACCAGAGAATCTTGTTTCTCATAGACTGAGAGTCCTTTAGGTGCCTTTTAGCAAACTCCAAGCAGGCTGTCATGTGCCTTTTACTGAGGAGTGGCTTCCATCCAGCCACTCTACCATAAGGCCTGATTGGTAGAGTGCTGCAGATATAGTTGTCCTTCTGGAAGGTTCTCCCATCTCCATAGAGGGACTCTGGAGCTCTGTCAGAGTGACCATCGGGTTCCTGGTCACCTCCCTGACCAAGGCCCTTCTTCCCCGATTGCTCAGTTTGGCCGGGCGGCCAGCTCTATGAAGAGTCCTGGTGGTTGCAAAGTTCTTCCATTGAAGAATGACGGAGGCCACTGTGCTCTTCAGGACCTGCAATGCTGCAGAAATTGTTTTATATCCTTCCCCAGATCTGTGTCTCGACACAATCCTGTCTCGGAGGTCGACGGACAATTCCTTCATCTTCATGGCTTGGTTTTTGCTCTGACATGCACTGTCAACTGTGGGACCTTATATAGACAGGTGTATGCCTTTACAAATCATGTTCAATCAATTTAATTTACCACTGGTGGACTCCAATCAAGTTGTAGAAACATCTCAAGGATGATCAATGGAAACAGGATGAACCCAAGCTCAATTTTGATGTCATAGCAAAGGGTCTGAATACCCTTTGCCATGTAAATGTAATATTTCAGTTATTTATTTTTAATTACTTTACAAAAATTTCTAAACACCTGTTTTCACTTCTTCATTCTGGGGTATTGTGTGTAGATTGATGATTAAAAAAAAAAGAATTTAATCCATTTTAGAATAAGGCTGTAACGTAACAAAATGTGGAAAAAGTGAAGGGGTCTGAATAATTTCTGAATGCACTGCACTTGGTTATAAACATATAGGTGCAGGAGGAGGCCATTCAGCCCTTCGAGCCAGCACCTCCATTCAATGTGATCATGGCTGATCCCTAATCAGAAGGCAGGAGCGGGGAACTGATTGTGGATGATCAGCCATGATCACATTGAATGGTGGTGCAGGCTCGAAGGGCCGAATGGCCTACTCCTGCACCTATTGTCTATTGTCTATTGTCTATCAGTACCCCGTTCCTGCCTTCTCCCCATATCCCCTGACTCCGCTATCTTTAAGAGCCCTATCTAGCTCTCTCTTGAAAGCATCGAGAGAACCGGCCTCCACCGCCCCCTAAGGCAGAGAATTCCACAGACTCACCACCCTCACAATTTAAAGCAACGGACTGCAGGTGCTGCTTTTGCTGGCCTGAAGAAGGGTCCTGACCTGAAACGTCACCTATTCACCTTGTCCAGGGATACTGCCTGACCCGCTGGGTTACTCCAACATTTTGTATCTTTTAAATATTGTTACGGTACCTGCCTCAACTCCCTCTCCTGGCAGCTCGTCCAACATACCCACCACCATCTGTGTGGAAGTGGGATTAAAGGATCAGAGCACTGTGAATAGAGAGCCTTTGCATATGCTGCTCTGATTATATTTAGGCAGAAAGTTGGAAGGGGTCCTAGGTAAAATTAGACGGCTAGGATAATCTTGGACCTGACCCACAGAGTCAAACAGCTTAGAAACAGGCCCTTTGGCCCTTTGGGCAGGCACGGTGGCGCAGGTAGAGTTGCTGCCTCACAGCACCAGGGACCCGGGTTCCATCCCGACCATGGGTGCTGTCTGTACGGAGTTTGCATGTTCTCCCCGTGACCTGCGTGGGTTTCCTCCCACACTCCAAAGACGTGCGGGTTTGTAGGTTAACTGGCTTTGGCATAAATGTAAAATTGTCCCCAGTGTGTGTAGGATAGTGTTAATGTGCGGGGATCGCTGGTCGGCGCGGACTCGGTGCGGAGCTCTGTTTCTGCGCTGTATCTCTAAACTAAACACTGAACTAAACGTACAGACAAGCACCAGTAGTCAGGACCAAACCTGGGTCTCTGGCGCTGGGAGGCAGCAACTCTACTGATGCGCCACTGTGCCGCCCTTAACAGAAAAAAGGTGAACAAGATGGAAGATCACAAGGTCATAAGTGGTCAGAAGTCATAGGAGTAGAATTAGGCCATTCGGCCCATCAAGTCTGCTCCGCCATTCAATCATGGTTGATCTATCTCTCCCTCTGAATTCTCCTGCCTTCCCCCCATAACCTCTGACACCTGTACTAATCAACAATCTATCTATCTCTGCCTTAAAAATATCCACTGATTTGGCCTCCACAGCCTTCTGCGGCAGAGAATTCCACAGATTCAGTCCATAGGAGATCACCTGATGCTGAGGTTAGTGTTATGCAGGGTTCAAGAGCCTGATGGCTGCTGGGAAGAAGCTGTTCTTGAACCTGGAGATCACGGTTTTCCGACTCCTGTACCTTCTTCCCGATGGTAGCAGAGAGATGAGAGCGTGGGTCTTTGATTCTGGCTGTCTTTTTGAGGCCGCACCTTCTATAGATCCTTTCGATGGTGGGGGCTGGAGTACCCGTGATGGACCGGGGGGGGGGGGGGGAGGTTCTCCCACTCTTCTCTATAATCTCCTTCGCATTTCCCTGGGCATTTCAGTTGCCGAACCAGGCAATGATGCAACCACTCAAAATACTCTCTACCGTAGCCAGGCACAAAGTGCTGGAGTAATTCAGCAGCACAGGCAGCATCTCTGGAGAGAAAGAACGGGTAATGGGACCCGAAACATCACATCAGCAAAGTTGCAGATGACACAAAGCTGGGTGGCAGCATGAATTGTGAAGAGGATGCTATCAGGAAGCAGGGTGACCTGGACAGGTTGGGTCCGTGGGCAGATGCATGGCAGATGAAGTTTAATGCGGATAAATGTGAGGTTATCCACTTTGATGGCAAGAACAGGAAGGCAGATTATTATCTGAATGGTGTCCGGTTCGGAAAAGGGGAAGCACAACGGGATCTGGGGGTTCATCACTCACTGAAAGTAATCATGCAGGTACAGCAGGCAGTGACGAAAGCGAATGGCATGTTGGCCTTTGTAACAACAGGAGTTGAGTATAGGAGCAAAGAGGTCCTTCTGCAGTTGTACAGGGCCCTAGTGAGACCACACCTGGAGTATTGTGTGCAGTTTTCGTCTCCAAATTCGAGGAAGGACATTCTTGCCATTGAGGGAGTGCAGCGTAGGTTCACCAGGTTAATTCCCGGGATGGCGGGACTGTCATATGGTGAAAGAATGGAGCGACTGGGCTTGTATACACTGTAATTTAGAAGGATGAGAGGGGATCTTATTGAAACATAAGATTATTAAGGGATTGGATACGCAAGAGGCAGGAAACATGTTCCTGATGTTTGGGGAGTCCAATCCAAGGACCACAGTTTAAGAATAAGGGGTCGGCCATTTAGAATGGAGATGAGGAAAAACCTTTTCACCCAGAGAGTTGTGAATCTGTGGAATTCTCTGTCTCAGAAGGTAGTAAAGGCTGATTCTCTGGATGCTTTCAAGAGAGAGTTAAATAGAGCTCTTAAAGATAGCGGAGTCAGGGGATATGGGGAGAAGGCAGGAACGGGGTACTGATTGTGGATGATCAGCCATGATCACAGTGAATGGCGGTGCTGGCTCGAAGGGCCGAATGGCCTCCTCCTGCACCTGTTGTCTATTGTCTATTGATTAGTACGGGTGTCAGGGGTTATTGACCATTGCCGCCTTGTCGTCTCACAGCAATAGAGCAAGATTGTCAAGGAAACCTGAAGGAGGGTCTCGAACCCGAAACGTCACCCATTCCTTCTCTCCAGAGACGCTGCCTGTCCCACTGAGTTACCCCAGCATTTTGCGTCCATCTTCGGTTTAAACCAGCATCTGCAGTTCCTTCCGACACACACACACACTACTTGTAGAAGTTCAAGAGAGTATTTGTTGACAGACTGAAGATGGAACAAGACCGATGGGGACATGAAAAGCATCCTGCCACCCTCTTTGTGGATCTATTCTTTGTGGATGATGAGCCATGAACACAGTGGCTCGAATGGCCGAACGGCCGTCGATATGGTTCGACGACCATTATATGACTCTTCCCACCCCGCCCATATCCAGACCTCAGACTCGAGAACAAAAGCCCACCGTACCCATACCAAACCACTCTTAATGTTGCAATAACTCTTACTCTTGTTCAGAGCTTCTCAACAAAATGGCTGCTGTGGGACTTACGAGGTGGCACAATATCACAGCGGAGGGGAAATCCTGCCAGTTTGAAGTTAAAAGTAAATGTTGAGGGCCTTGTTGAGGAATGTCTGGCTCTGCAATATCGGAGACTGCCTGACAGGCAAAAACATTTCATTTCCCACTGCTAACATTTCTCACAACGAGGAGATCTCTTCACATAATATCCATGGACTTCAGAAATCAAAAACATGCAACTGAAGTAGATTTAT
Organism: Raja brachyura; assembly: GCA_963514005.1. The sequence goes on along the minus strand of OY740821.1, from coordinate 7,133,384 downwards.
TCATCGTACACAAAATAAGCCACAATTCTAAATAATTGCCATGAGACAGTGACAATAAGAAGACAAAACCTATACTCACACCAATAGTGAAGAATAACCATAGCAACATGGTCTCAATAGCACCGACTAAGGATTCTGGGATAGCAGGGGGGATAAAAAAGAACTAGCTTGCGATATGCAATTGACCCAGAAATGTTTTATTACCCATAATCGAAAATTCAACAATTCACTTCATCAATAAAAATGTTGCTCACCGCATCTGCGCCCTTATGATGAAGGTTTATTTATTTAGTTTAGTTTGGAGATACATCACGGAAACAGGCCCTTCAGCCCAACGAGCCCGCACTCACCAACGATCCCTGCACACTAACACTATCCTACACACACTAGGGACAGTTTAAAACTTTACCAAAGCCAATAAACCTACAAACTTGGATGTCTTTGGAGTGTGGGAGAAAACTGGAGAAAACCCACGCAGTCACGGGGAGAACGTACAAACTACGTACAGACTAGTCAGGGGTGTCAGACAGCATCTGTGGAGAACATGGATAGGTGACGTTTCACAGAGTGCTGGAGTAACTCAGCGGGTCAGGCAGCATCTGTGGAGAACATGGATAGGTGACGTTGCACAGAGTGCTGGAGTAACTCAGCGGGTCAGGCAGCATCTGTGGAGAACATGGATAGGTGACGTTTCACAGAGTGCTGGAGTAACTCAGCGGGTCAGGCAGCATCTGTGGAGAACATGGATAGGTGACGTTTCACAGAGTGCTGGAGTAACTCAGCGGGTCAGGCAGCATCTGTGGAGAACATGGATAGGTGACGTTGCACAGAGTGCTGGAGTAACTCAGCGGGTCAGGCAGCATCTGTGGAGAACATGGATAGGTGACGTTTCACAGAGTGCTGGAGTAACTCAGCGGGTCAGGCAGCATCTGTGGAGAACATGGATAGGTGACGTTTCACAGAGTGCTGGAGTAACTCAGCGGGTCAGGCAGCATCTGTGGAGAACATGGATAGGTGACGTTTCACAGAGTGCTGGAGTAACTCAGCGGGTCAGGCAGCATCTGTGGAGAACATGGAGAGGTGACGTTTCACAGAGTGCTGGAGTAACTCAGCGGGTCAGGCAGCATCTGTGGAGAACATGGATAGGTGACGTTTCACAGAGTGCTGGAGTAACTCAGCGGGTCAGGCAGCATCTGTGGAGAACATGGATAGGTGACGTTTCACAGAGTGCTGGAGTAACTCAGCGGGTCAGGCAGCATCTGTGGAGAACATGGATAGGTGACGTTTCACAGAGTGCTGGAGTAACTCAGCGGGTCAGGCAGCATCTGTGGAGAACATGGATAGGTGACGTTTCACAGAGTGCTGGAGTAACTCAGCGGGTCAGACAGCATCTGTGGAGAACATGGATAGGTGACGTTTCACAGAGTGCTGGAGTAACTCAGCGGGTCAGGCAGCATCTGTGGAGAACATGGATAGGTGACGTTTCACAGAGTGCTGGAGTAACTCAGCGGGTCAGACAGCATCTGTGGAGAACGTGGATAGGTGACGTTTCAGAGTGCTGGAGTAACTCAGCGGGTCAGGCAGCATCTGTGGAGAACGTGGATAGGTGACGTTTCACAGAGTGCTGGAGTAACTCAGCGGGTCAGGCAGCATCTGTGGAGAACATGGATAGGTGACGTTTCACAGAGTGCTGGAGTAACTCAGCGGGTCAGGCAGCATCTGTGGAGAACATGGATAGGTGACGTTTCACAGAGTGCTCGAGTAACTCAGCGGGTCAGGCAGCATCTGTGGAGAACATGGATAGGTGACGTTTCACAGAGTGCTGGAGTAACTCAGCGGGTCAGGCAGCATCTGTGGAGAACATGGATAGGTGATGTTTCACAGAGTGCTGGAGTAACTCAGCGGGTCAGGCAGCATCTGTGGAGAACATGGATAGGTGACGTTTCACAGAGTGCTGGAGTAACTCAGCGGGTCAGGCAGCATCTGTGGAGAACATGGATAGGTGACGTTTCACAGAGTGCTGGAGTAACTCAGCGGGTCAGGCAGCATCTGTGGAGAACATGGATAGGTGACGTTTCACAGATGCTGCCTGACCCGCTGAGTTACTCCAGCACTCTGTGAAACGTCACCTATCCATGTTCTCCACAGATGCTGCCTGACCCGCTGAGTTACTCCAGCACTCTGTGAAACGTCACCTATCCATGTTCTCCACAGATGCTGCCTGTCCCGCTGAGTTACTCCAGCACTCTGTGAAACGTCACCTATCCATGTTCTCCACAGATGCTGCCTGACCCGCTGAGTTACTCCAGCACTCTGTGAAACGTCACCTATCCATGTTCTCCACAGATGCTGCCTGACCCGCTGAGTTACTCCAGCACTCTGTCTTTTGTTGATTAGACATTGTCACCCGAGGAAACCATTTTAACAAGGAAATGAAGTTATTGGCTCTGAGATATGGAGAGGAAACAAGAGTTCACAAGTTCATACTTGATAGGAGCAGCATTAGGCTGTTCGGCCCATCAAGTCTACTCTGCCATTCAATCATGGCTAAATCATTTCTAAACCCCATGAAATGTGAAGCCAGATGAAGGATTACAAGGTGGAGGGAGACGGGGGGGGAGGTGGGTGGGAAGTTGGGCCGAAGGGCCTGTTTCCATGAGTGGAGAGGTTCAAGAAAGAGGTTCACCACAAAAGCAACAAATGGTGATGTCCGTCTATGTGTCCAAAAACGTCAGCATCGGGGCAGAGCAGATATGATTCCCTGTTAGGAGTACCTGGTCGAATATTTAGTGTGCTGTGACTCAGCCTGAAAAATCAGACTCAAAATAATCAAGTTTCATTCACGTAGCCTTGCATAAAACAACATTGCAGGAGTCAGCATGACAACACTCTCAACATTTCATCCATGCTGCTGCATTGAATCATATTCATAATCATAATAATCATAATAATCATCATCATACTTTATTAGCCAAGTATCGTTTTGCAACATACGAGGAATTTGATTTGCCGTATAGTCATACCAATAAAAAGCAACAGAACACACAAAACATTTTAACATGAACATCCACCACAGTGACTCCTCCACACTCCTCACTGTGACGGAAGGTGGAAAAAGTTCAATCTTTTCCTCTCTTTGTTCTCCCGCCATCGGGGGCCTCGAGCCCTCCGTTGACGGGACAATCTTGGCTCCCGTAGCCGGTGGTCGGGCCCTCCGTGTCGGGGCGATCACTCCCGCATCTAGGGGACCTCAGCTCCCCGCGCTGGGCAACCGGACCCCGGGTCGGGGCTGGTCGAACCTCCTGCGGCTTGGAGCTTCCCGACATCGGTCTCTACTCGACACTGCGAGCTCCTCGATCTCGGAGTCCGCAGGCCTCGGTTGGAGCGTGGATCCCAGGAAAGGGATCGCAGGCTCCGATGGTAAGTCCCCGGCCCCACGGTGGGTGGGTCTCAAAGTCGGTCCCGGGCAAGGCCGCCGGCTCCACGATGTTAGGCCGCAGAGCGACCGGAGATACGATCCGGAAAACAACCGCATCTCCGGCAATTAAAAAGGGAATTTAAAAAGTTTCTCTCCCCCCCAACCACCCCCCACAAACCCCCCCTCCCACCCCCCCACCCCCCACATAAAACAAACCAGAGAACATTAACACATACCTTTAAAACACACTGAAAATAACAAAAAAGACGAAAAGACAGGCAGACTGTCGGCGAGGCTGCCATCGCTACCCAAATCAAATCATTTGCCCCAATCTGAAGGTGGTGCAGATGAACAGGGGATCGGAAGACCGCCTTGCGGCACAGTGGCGCAGCGGCAGAGTTGCTGCCTTATTATGCCCCTGTCCCACTAATGCCCCTGTCCCACTTAGGAAACCTGAACGGAAACCTCTGGAGACTTTGCGCCCCACCCAAGGTTTCCGTGCGGTTCCCGGAGGTTTTTGTCAATCTCCCTAATGGTCGAAAGTGGTTTCCGTTTTTAAAATTCGGTAATTTTTTAGTCCAAGCCGGTTGCGATGCTCGTTGAAGGTGGTTGCCGGAGGACAAAAACCTCCGGCAACCGCACGGAAACCTTGGGTGGGGCGCAAAGTCTCCAGAGGTTTCCGTTCAGGTTTCCTAAGTGGGACAGGGGCATTACAGCACTTGCAGCACCAGAGACCCGGGTTCGATCCCGACTACGGGCGCTGTCTGTACGGAGTTTGTACGTTTCCCCCGTGACCTGCGTGGGTTTTCTCCAAGATCTTCAGTTTCCTCCCACACTCCAAAGTCGTACAGGTTTGTAGATTCATTGTATATTGTCCCTAGTGTGTATAGGGTAGTGTTATTGTGCGAGGATCGCTGGTCGGCGTGGACCCGGTGGGCCAATGGGCCTGTTTCCGCGCCGTATCTCTAAACTAAACTAAACTAAACTAAAGAGCATTTGGTTCTGAAGCAATTGTCAGCTTTCATTTTTAATATTTGCTACTCTTCATATTTTGTGGTAAAATTGCTCTTCAAGTTCGGGCAGCCTGCTCTTGGAAGGATGTTAGACACAAAATGCCGGAGCAACTCAGCAGGACAGGCAGCATCTCTGGACAGAAGGAATGGGCGACGTTCAGACTGAGAGTCAGGGGAGAAGGAAACGAGAGATATAGACGGTGGTGTTGAGATTTACGAGGATGTTGCCAGGACTCGAGGGCCTGCGCTACAGGGAGGGGTTGAGCAGGCTGGGACTCTATTCCATGGAGTGCAGGAGGATGAGGGGTGATCTTATAGAGGTGTACAAAATCATGAGAGGAATAGGTCAGGTAGATGCACAGAGTCTCTTGCCCAGAGTAGGGGGATGGAGAACCATAGGGCACTGGTTTAAGGTGAGGAGGGAATGATTTAATAGGAATTAATCGAAGCCTGAGGGGTAACCTTTTTCACTCAAAGGGTGGTGGGTGTATGGAATGAGCTGCCGGAGGAGGTGGTTGAGGCTGGGACTATCACACCATGTAAAAGGCACTTGTACAGGGCCTGGGATATAGGGGGTGGTCGGGCAGGCTAGGACTTTATTCCTTGGAGTGCAGGAGGCTGAGGGATAATCTATTATCTAAATGGTGGCCGATTAGGAAAAGGGGAGATGCAGCGCGACCTGGGTGTCATGGTACACCAGTCATGAAAGTAGGCATGCAGGTACAGCAGGCAGTGAAGAAAGCAAATGGTATGTTAGCTTTCATAGCAAAAGGATTTGAGTATAGGAGCAGGGAGGTTCTACTGCAGTTGTATAGGGTCTTGGCGAGACCACACCTGGAGTATTGCGTACAGTTCTGGTCTCCAAATCTGAGGAAGGACATTATTGCCATAGAGGGAGTGCAGAGAAGGTTCACCAGACTGATTCCTGGGATGTCAGGACTGTCTTATGAACAAAGACTGCATAGACTCGGTTTATATTCTCTAGAATTTAGGAGATTGAGAGGGGATCTTATAGAAACTTAAAAAATTCTTAAGGGGTTGGACAGGCTAGATGCAGGAAGATTGTTCCCAATGTTGGGGAGGTCCAGGACAAGGGGTCACAGCTTAAGGATAAGGGGGAAATCCTTTAGGACCGAGATGAGAAGGACTTTTTTCACACAGAGAGTGGTGAGTCTCTGGAACTCTCTGCCACAGAGGGTAGTTGAGGCCAGTTCATTGGCTATATTTAAGAGGGAGTTAGATGTGGCCGTTGTGGCTAAAGGGATCAGGGGGTATGGAGAGAAGGCAGGTACGGGATACTGAGTTGAATGACCAGCCATGATCATATTGAATGGCGGTGCAGGCTAGAAGGGCCGAATGGCCTACTCCTGCACCTAATTTCTATGTTTCTATGTTTCTATGTATGGAGGTTGATAAAATTACAATGGGGATAGATAGGGTGAACCCAGAGTAAGGAAATCAAGAACTAGAGGAATAAGATAAAGGTGAGAGGGAAAATAGGAACCCGAGGGGCATGTTTATCAGTCAGACAGCGGTGGGCGTATGGAACGGGCTGCCAGAGGACATAGTTGAGGCAGGGACTATCACAATATGTAAAAGACACCTGGAGAGGAAAGGTTGAGTGGGATATGGACCAAACATCGGCGAATGGGTCTAGCTTAGATGGGGCTTCTTGGACGAGTTGGGCCGAAGGGCCTGTTTCCGTGCTGTTTGACTCTATGACTCTATGACTAATCTATATTATTAAAAGTCTGATCTTGACCACTTCCTGTTGTTCTGTATATTCGTTTTAGAAAAAATGCTTCCACATACGGCTGTGATTTTTGACCATCTTACTCAGAGTCCCCCTCAGCTGCGCAGGACAAGAGGATTTTTCCCATCGATGTAAGATAAAAAAGTTATTAGTGTTTAAAAAATATTGAGATTCTCTCTTCTGAAGGCCACGCCCCTTCTGGAGGGACTATAAAACCCGGAAGTGTTGAGTGCCTCAGTCAGTCTCTGCAAGATGGGGGAGCGAGAGGGTCACGTCTCTCAGTCTGAGCTGTGAATAACACTAAACACATGTCTACTAAACTGTGAGTGGTTTTACTGACCTGTCAGTGCCCTTAATGTGGTTTGATATAGTTTGGAAATGCTAAACCTGTGTTGCCTTTGGTTTGGAAATGCTAAAGCTGTGTTGCCTAATTAAAGTTGCCTTGCCTAATTAAAGTTGTCTTGCCTTCCATATAATTAAAAATCTAATCTTGACCACTTCCTGTTTGTGCTTTATATTGATTTTAGCAAAAAAGCTACCACATACGGCTGTGATTTTTGGAGTCCCCCTCCGCTCATCAGGTGCCGAGGATTTTTCCAATCAATGAAAAATAAAAGAGTTATTAATGTTGAAAAAATGTTGAAGTTCTCTCTCCTGTCAATCACGCCATGAGGGCCACGCCCCTTCTGGTGGGAGGGGGAGGGACTATAAAACCCAGAAGTGTGGGCGTGGCTCTGTCTCGGCCATGATTGAATAGCGGAGTAGACTCGATGGACCGAATGAACAAAATTTCGAATGACCGAATTTTGCCCACATAGGAGGTTAGTGGGCAAAATTAGGGCACATAGTATAGGGGGGAGAGTGCTGACATGGGTAGAGAAGTGGTTGGCAGACAGGAAACAAAGAGTAGGGTTAAACGGGTCCCTTTCAGAATGGCAGGCAGTGACTAATGAGGTATCGCAAGGCTCGGTGCTGGGACCGCAGCTATTTACAATATACATCAATGATTTGATTGAAGGGATTCAAAGTAACATTAGCAAATTTGTAGATGACACAAAGCTGGGTGGCAGTGTGAACTGTGAGGAGGATGCTATGAGAATGCAGGGTGACTTGGACAGGTTGGGTGAGTGGGCAGATGCATGGCAGATGCAGTATAATGCGGATAAATGTGAGGTTATCCACTTTGGTGGCAAAAACAGGAAGGCAGATTATTATCTAAATGGTGTCAAGTTGGGAAAAGAGGAAGTACAATGGGATCTGGGGGTCCTTGTTCATCAGTCTATGAAAGTACGTATGCAGGTACAGCAGGCAGTGAAAAAAGCCAATGGCATGTTGGCCTTCATAACAAGAGGAGTTGAGTATAGGAGCAAAGAGGTCCTTCTGTAGTTGTATAGGGCCCTAGTGAGACCACACCTGGAGTATTGTGTGCAGTTTTGGTCCCCTAATTTGAGGAAGGACATTCTTGCTGTTGAGGGAATGCAGCGTAGGTTTACAAGATTAATTCCCAGAATGGCGGGACTGTCATATGCTGAGAGAATGGAGTGGCTGGGCTTGTGTACTTTGGAATTTAGAAGGATGAGAGGGGATCTTATTGAAACATATAAGATTGTTAAGGGCTTGGACACACTAGAGGCAGGAAACATGTTCCCGATGTTGGGGGTGTCCAGAACCAGGGGCCACAGTTTACGAATAAGGGGTAAGCCATTTAGAACGGAGATGACAAAACACATTTTCTCACAGAGGGTGGTGAGTCTGTGGAATTCTCTGCCTCAGAGGGCGGTGGAGGCCGGTTCTCTGGATGCTTTCAAGAGAGAGCTAGATAGGGCTTTTAAAAATAGTGGAGTCAGGGGATGTGGGGAGAAGGCAGGAACTGGGTACTGATTGGGGATGATCAGCCATAATCACATTGAATGACGGTGCTGGCTCGAAGGGCCGAATGGCCTACTCCTGCACCTATTGTCTATTGTCTATTGTCTATTGTCTATTATCTGAAATTTGAGATTGAGATAAAAATCCTTGTAGTGGCCATTTGGCTTGTTTTGTGTGTCATTAATTATGGCACGTGTCTTTAAATTTTAGACTGCCCGTTATATTGTGGGCGGGATTTCTGACGTATTTTATGACAATGAAGATTATAGTGTACGAGTCGGAAGACGTTTGGATGTACCTTATTGTTTTTCATCAACAATAAAGAATTTATTAATCAAAAGACTGTGTTATGAGGATTTCTCTGTGAAAAAGCTCTGAAGGTCTCTGGCGGAGAGCCCGCATGCGTATAAAAGACATTCCCCTTAACCATGTAGTCCACTTAGCGGCTAGAGAGAGTAATCTCTTGAACGATATAAAAAATTGCTGCTACATTGAGTCAAAGGACACCTCTGACCAGTGGGTTGAATACCAGTCCCAGAGATTGGGACAGAAGATTTGGCTAAGATCTCGGAAGAGGTTTTGGCCCGAATATTGGTTCCAGCCGAGGAACTGAAGACAATAGATCTCGGCCAGAGATGGCCTCAAGGTCCATCAACAGCAAATAGACTTATCTGACGATCTGAAGACATTATCACAGAAATTGTAAGGAGATATCAACTATTATTCTTTGAATTTTAAAGCTGAAATTTTATAAACGACCTCTGTAAGAAGAGCCAGAAAGTGTTTTTCTACTATCTGGAGATTCAAGCCAGTTTGACCTTGGATTGTTTTGAAGTCTTGCTAACACGCATTCCTTTTGAACTATCGTCAGCTTTAAGCCCATGGATGGTGATAAGATGGTGGCAACAATCTCAGTTTGTCATGGTTCTGAGGAAATTGTTTTCAAAATAGCCACTAGATGTTTACACAAAGTTGGAGCAGAATTCAGAGAAGACTTTGTTCATTCAATTTAAAGACTTGGCAATCTGCTAAGACCTCTTTAAAATCATAAAGCCAGAAGATGAAGAAAGAGCCATGCTTGAGGAACCACAAGGTGGTGAAGTCAAGCTTAATCTAGGCCAACCTGCCTGCCTGAATGGAGGAAAACTCAATATGGGAACAAGTTAACGAGTCAATTGAAAGCTACAGAAAACTCATGTATCGAGAAGAAACAGATAATACACATGCTGCCTACTTGAAAGAAACCAAGGAGAGAAACAAATTATGGAAACGGGTTACCAGATTAATTGAGAAACAGAAGAAATTAATGGACTCAGTAAAGAACGCAATCAACGTGAAATCTAATATGAGACAACTATGGAACCTCTGCAAAGAGGTTGGAAGGAAACAAAATGTGCTGCTGTGTTCACAGCCGTCTTGTAAGAATGCAGAAGACACACCCAGTGGTGGGAGGATAAGGTGAAGATATTCAATGGTTTCATGGATGAGGCAGAGGAGTGGTTATCTGAAATTATACCGCAACCTACGGGCTAAGCAGCTGGAAGTGCGATGCAACAATGTGCCAGAATGGAAGATGAAATCACACCACGAGATAATATCTCAAAAGTATCTCCACGAGGTTCAAGGCATTAATCTGGTTCTACAGCCAGTTGGGTATCAAGGCCTTCTGCTCGATTAGTTGTTGAAGCTGATCTAGCCGCTCTCTCAATAGAAGCGGATGCCTTGAAGATGAAACATGATATTGAGTGACAAGAAGAAGAGTTGAGACAACGGAACGATCAGAGGAAAAGAAGAGATGAGGCGACGAAGGAGATACTGAAATATAAAGGTTCAAGATGCAGCTCTAGATCATCAAAGACAATGAGCTCTGGACCAAGAGAAAAAACTGCTCCAAGTAAGTCAGCAGTTGGATCAATTCCACAATCGAGGTCCACCAGATTTCATGGCTTTGAAAACCCATTGGAACAAAATAAGATGGGTAAAACTTCATCTCAGGAAATGAGAGCTAGATCAAAACAAACTACTAATGGAGCGTCCGTGGATGCTCGAGACGAACCAATAGCAGACCATGCTTTTCCGAGGCCTGAAGCACAGGCTGGAGCAGGCCGATTTGAGTCACAGGAGCCTGTTTATCAACAGGTGGAGCCAAGCCAAGGTTTTCAGGATGGATTATTGGCATTGGTGAAAAGTCAAGCTGAATTCATAGCTCGACAAAATACCTCTCTCATTCTACCACCAGCAGAAATTCCTACGTATGATGGAGATCCTTTGCGGTATGAAGCTTTTGTAAGGGCATTAGAAGAAGTATTAGAAACGTAAATTACGGATGAAAAGGAACGCTTACGATTTCTAGTGAAGTACAGGCACTTGTAGAAAGTTGTCAAATTGAGCCAGGCAGCCATGGCTATAAAAAGGCGAGAAGATTACTTAAAGAACATGTTGCTAATGAACAGAGGATTGCTAACGCATACATGGAGAAGGCCCATGCTTGGAAAGAAATCAAGCTAGAAGATAGGAAAGCAATATTTCTGAGAGGTTGTTGCAGCTCGATGAAAAATCTCAGCCACATGGATGAAATGAATCCTCCAAGTAATACTAGAATCATCATTAGCAAGTTGCCCAGAAGAATGAGAGAAAGGTGGAGATATGAAGCAGGCGGAATAATGGAGGCAAGTAGCCAGGCTACCAGACCTGGTGGAATTCTTAATAAGGGAAGTACGGTACATGTTAGAGCCACACTACGGGACTATTGAAAACCATGAACCAATTGCAATTAACAAAGGTTCTACCTTTACCAAAACTGAAGAAATATCAGAAACTATGAGAAGTAGTTTTGCTATCACGACCAGACCATATATAACCCATCCAAGTCGGGTTTTTGTAGCATACGGTCCATCGCGAGGAAAAGACAGATAAAATGAAAGGATATGTATCTACTAGCAAGAAAATAGTATTTTGTTTGTTATGTGATGAAGTTGGTCACACCATAAGATGGCGTTGAAGATTCAAGATGAAAGGATATGAAGAAAAGATGGATTTCTGTTTTGGATGTTTGAAAAGAGGACATATGGTGAGAGACTGTAAGAGTCCTATAATTTGTTATAAGTGCAGGCAATGTCATCCTGAAGCACTTCACACTGAAGTAGAGCTACCAGAGTATTTGGAAGAGGAAGAACTCGAACAAATAGATGAAAAGCTATCAGAGCAAATTGAAGATGATGAACCGGAGCAAACGGAACAGAAGAAGAAGCCAACTGCTAGTGATGCTATCATAGAAACATAGAAACATAGGTGCAGGAGTAGGCCATTCGGCCCTTCGAGCCTGCACCGCCATTCAATATGATCATGGCTGATCATCCAACTCAGTATCCCGTACCTGCCTTCTCTCCATACCCCCTGATCCCTTTAGCCACAAGGGTCACATCTAACTCCCTCTTAAATATAGCCAATGAACTGGCTTCAACTACCTTCTGTGGCAGAGAATTCCACAGATTCACCACTCTCTGTGTGAAAAATGTTTTCCTTATCTCGGTCCTAAAGGAATTCCCCCTTATCCTTTATTCCCCTATTACCTCGCCTTAAGTAACTGCTCATATTGGGGCCCGGGGTTGAAGCTTGTAATTCTTCTATCTTGCCAGTACAGGTGAAGATTAGCAAGACGAACACAGTGTTGCAAACATCTGCTTTTGTGGATCACGGAAGTTCGATTACCTTTTGTACAGAAAACCTGACGAAAAGGCTGAACATCACAGAAGAGACTAAGATTCGATTGCATACAATGACTATAGATAAAAAGAGCACGAGTCATTACATCACAAGTGTGGAGATATCCAGTTTGGATGGAGATCATTTTATACCGATATCTGAAGTGTTTACACATGGAACCATGCCCGTTGGTCATCAAAATATACCAAGACATGAAGACTTGAAGCGATGGCCTCACTTGAAGGATGTCAAGATATCTGAAATAAATTCTAGTGTTGATCTACTTATCGGAATGAATGTTTTGAAGGCTTTGGAACCTCTATAGATTGTTAGCATCCAAGGTTAGCATGCTACAAAACCCCGACATGGATGGGTTATTGAATGAAACACTGACTGGAATGTGTTTGCAGCCCAGGCCACCTTCGACTCCCACATGGACATAGACACATATACATCCTCTGTTCTGGAGTTTATCAACTCCACCATCAACAGTGTCACCACCCTCAAACGGATTACCACATTCCCGAATCAGAAGCCATGGATGAACAGCGAGGTCAGGCTACTGCTGAAGGCACGTGACACCGCTGTCAGGTCAGGCGATGCTCGAGCCTACAGTCCATCCAAGGCTAACCTGAAGAGGGGCATCAAGAAGGCCAAGCATAGCTACAAGCTTAGGATTGAGGAGCACTTCAACAACAACTCCGACCCCCGACGCATGTGGCAAGGCATCCAGGCCATCACGGACCTCAGACCCACCAACACCACCCCACATCCAGCGACACCTCCTTCCTTGAGGAGCTTAACCACTTTTATGGCCGCTTTGACAGGGACAACCATCAACAATGATGGCCATCAAGGCTGTGCTCCCTGCTGATCACCAGCCCCTCACACTCACCCCCATCGATGTGTATGCGGCACTGAGCAGGATTAATGCACGGAAGGCTGCTGGCCCTGACGGCATCCCCGGGCGCGTCCTCAGGACCTGTGCTGTGCAGCTGACAGACGTCTGGACTGACATCTTCAACCTGTCACTTGCCCAGGCAGTTGTCCCCACGTGCCTTTAAACCACCTCCATCGTGCCGGTGCCAAAACACTCCACTGTGGCGGGCCTCTACGACTTCCGCCCAGTTGCACTTACTCCCATCATCACCAAGTGCTTCGAGAGGCTGGTCCTGCCACACCTCCAAGGCTGCCTACCTCCCACACTGGACCCCTATCAGTTTGCCTACCGCAAGAATAGTACGGAGGATGCCATCTCAACGGCACTCCACTCCGCCCTCTCCCACCTCGATAACTGAGACACCTACGTGAGAATGCTGTTCATTGACTTTAGCTCAGCATTTAACACCATTATCCCCTCGAAACTGATCGCGAAACTTGATGACCTGGGCATCAACCCCTTCCTCTGCAACTGGACACTGGACTTCCTGACTAACAACCACGCATCTTCAACCCTCACCCTGAACACCGGCGTTCCACAGGGCTGTGTACTGAGCCCCCTCCTCTACTCCCTCTTCACCTACGATTGCACACCTGAACATGGTTCTAACACCATCATCAAGTATGCAGATGATACAACGGTGATTGGCCTCATCAGCGACAACGATGAGTCGGCCTAGCGGGAGGAGGTTCAGCTCCTAGCAGCAAGGTGCGCTGACAACAACTTGGCCCTTAACTCCAAGAAGACCAAGGAGCTCATTGTGGAATATAGAAGGTCTAAGGGCTGCACGCACACCCCCATCCATATTAACGGGACGGAGGTGGAACGTGTTTCCAGCTTCAGGTTTCTGGGGGTCAACATCTCTGATGACCTCTCTTGGACCCACAGAACCTCTACACTGGTCAAGAAGGTTCACCAGCGTCTCTTCGTCCTGAGAGGACTAATGAAGGTCCATCTGTCTCCTCAGATTCTGGTGAACTTCTACCGCTGCACCATCGAGAGCATCCTTACCAACTGTATCACAGTATGGTATGGCAACTGCTCTGTCTCCGACCGGAAAGCACTGCAGAGGGTGGTGAAAACTGCCCAACGCATCACCGGTTCCTCACTCCCCTCCATTGAGTCTGTCCATAGCAAGCGATGTCTGCGAATGGTGCGCAGCATCGTCAAGGACTGATCTCACTCCAGCCACAGACTGTTTACCCTCCTCCCATCCTGGAGGCGCTACAGGTCCCTCCGTTGCCGGACCAGCAGGTTCAGGAACAGCTTCTTCCCTGCGGCTGTTACAATACTTAACTCTGCACCTCGGTGATTGCCAGTCACCCCCCCCCGGACACCCCTTCCCCCAGTATAATTGCACTACTGATACTGTTTGTACATATATATATTTCACTGTTCATTATTCTAAGTTCGCTCTTCTGGGTGAGATGATAACTGCATTTTGTTGTCTCTGTACTGTACACTGCACAATGACAATTAAAGATTGATAAAAAAAAAAAAATAAATAAATAAATAAAATGAAGAGTTGAAGTTCATGGATATTATGAACTACTCAGTAAAGATTGATGGACACTTTGTCTGGACTTACCTTTCAAACAAAAAAGTGTTAAGGGCCTGTCCCACCAGCATGTGATTGCATGCGTCTAGCGCGACCAAACGTGGACGCTTGAGGCGTACGGCCTCGCGGGGCCGGTCCCAATTCGAACCGCGGAGGTGTATGGAGTTGTGCGGGGCTGGTCCTGACATCATACTCACCAATCAGCTGGGCAGGAGGCGGGCCGACTGAATTTGGGCGTCGCACGGCGTTGTGCGGTGATGTCATCATGCAAAAGCACGCCGGGTGGTGATGTCATCGCGCAACATCACGCGCTAGGCGTACGCCGTCAAGACGCTGTGTACGCCGTCAAGACGCTGCGTACGACGTCAAGACGCTGCGTACGCCCTCAATGCGGCTGTGGGCCGACAGGCCGTTGCTGCGCGGGATTCTCGGACAGTGCAAGATTTTCGGAGCCCCGCGCAATGTCGGGACCAGCCCCGCACTACTCCATACGCCTCCGCCGATCGAAGTGGGACCGGCCCCGCGAGGCCGTACGGCTCAAGCGACCACGTTTGGTCACGCTAGATGCATGCAGTCACATGCTGGTGGGACAGGCCCTTTAATCTGCTGAATAATCGTCCTATGGCAGAGCAGCACAACCAGAATTTGAAACGCAAGTTAGGCGAGAATACTAAATTTCATGAAGTAATAATCTCTTTGAAGAATAATTTCTGCAAGGATGATTGCTTAAAATCCATGTCTACTGAGCAGGAAGCAATTCAACCAGTAGAACATCTGACTTCCCTTTGCAATAAGGGAGGATCCACCATCGAGAGTGTGCTGGCATATTGTATCGCGGTGTGGTGTGCCGGAGGCTCAGCAGCAGACAGGAGAGCCCTGCAGAGAGTGATCAAAACTGCCCAGAAAATCATCGATCGGCTGCCCTCTGCCTTCTCTGGAAGATATCTCCAGCTCTCCGTGCCTCTGCAGAGCCAGGAAAATAATCAAAGACCCCTCCCATCCTGGACAGTTCCTGTTCAAACTCCTGCCCTCTGGTACAGGTGTGTCAAAAGCCGGACAAACAGACTCCAGAACAGTTTCTTTCCCTGGGCCATTGGAACTCAAAATTCCTCTCTACGCCGACTCTTAAAATGTGGATCACAAGCATGCCTGAGACGCTACATCTTGAAGATATGAGACTCGTCTCAGCAGGAAAATCAGAGCAATTTTCAAAGATATGGTCTCCTTTCATTGATTCATTACAAGGATAGTATGGTCAACACAACTTTGGAATTAAACCGGTTTACGGACAGGGTGATGGGAGTGGTGAGAAATGAAGCAGGAATATCAACACCTTTTGGTCTTTTTTTTAATTTAATATTTTTCGTTCTTGTCTTTTTATTTTTTTTTAAGTTTTTACTTAATCACTTTCTGAGTACACTCTTTGGTAGTTTAGGGGTTCTATTTTTACACATTCACTACCTCTTTCACTTTCTCTCTTTCTTGCTCTTTCTCCCTTTTTCTCTTTCATTTTTGTCAAAATTAAAATGGAGGATGTACGATATTGTCATAAGCTGCGGTACACTGCTTCCAATAAAAATATTAATTTTTAAAAGAATTACTCTAATTTCCTCAACTATCCACACGACATGAGACTGCTGTCATCAATTCCACTGTAAAACAGACCACTCGGTTAATATTTCTTCTTTTTTTAAATCCTTTAAAGTATTTACTAAATTTAACGTGTAATATTCTCCCAGTGCAGAATAATGTATGAATTGCATTGGATGTGACTTTGTCTTGTTTGGACGTGTCTTGGTTTCACTGATCAGGAGTAGATCTCCGACAGGGCCTGTCCTACCAGCATGCGACTGCAACTAAACGTGGACGCTTGAGGCGTACGGCCTCGCGGGGCCGGTTCCACTTCAAACCGTGGAGGCGTATGGAGTTGTGCGGGGCTGGTCCCGGCATCATACTCACCAATCAGCTGGGCAGGAGGCGGGCCGACTGAATTTGGACGTCGCACGGCATTGGGTGGTGACGTCATCACGCAACGCCACACGCCTCCAAACGCTGCGTACGGCGTCAAAACGCTGCGTACGACGTCGAGACGTTGCGTATGGCCTCGATGCAGCTGCGGGCCTGTCAGACGTTGCTGTGCGGGATTTTGAACAGTGTCAGTTTTTCGGAGCCCCGCGCGATGTCGGGACCAGCCACGTGAGGCTCAAGCGACCACTGTAGATCGCGCTCACCGCATGCAGTCGAATGCTGGTGGGATAGACCCTTAATGTTGTTGTATTCCTAACTACAATGACAATAAAGGCTTATTAATATTAATATTATTATTACTTTCCAAGTGGATCAGCGACAATTGTGAAATCATTCCACTAGATGATAGAGCCAAAGAAACCACAGAGTTGGATTTGGACAGAGACAATCTGCCAATGGAAAGAGCATTGGAAGATACTAATGTTGCACCACTGAAATATGTTAACTCAAAATAAATCCTGCGGATAAACTTTCCAGAGAATGGCAGCGAACCGCTTCTTAAGCGATAAGAGATGGATCAATGAACTACAGTCTCTCTGTGAGCCAGACAGAGAATGGCCAAAGCTTGAGCTGGGATTTGAAATCTCTGCTAATGATCCGGAAATTAAATCAAATCTAACGGTGAACTTTATTGTTAAAAAGCCTGTTATTTTTGTGAAGGATTTTCACACTTCAACATTGCTGTTACAACACATCCATGAGTTGATCGGACATGGAGGAAGACGTTTCATGCTCTCAAAGCTTTGGACTGTTATGTTTTGGACTATATACTGTGTATCATGCCTGATTTTAAAGGTTTGGTGCGCATGGTATGACTTTAAACTAAAACCAGTGCATTAATAAGATTAATAACCTAGCTATGCTTGCTTCTAGAAGGTGAAAGTGAAGATGGAAGAGTCATGAAGAATTCTGATTGCGGATATATAGTGCATGCTATATATCCCCTGATTCAATTCCCTGATTTTTTTACTTTTGATATTTGTTAAGCCTTCATGGCTACTTTTTTTTACGTTTATTAATAATTGCCTCGTATACTCAGAACAATTAGGGGCCGGTATGTAGTGGCCATTTGGCTTGTTTTGTGTGTCATTAATTATGGCACATGTCTTTAAATTTTAGACTGCCCGTTATATTGTGGGTGGGATTTATGACGTATTTTAGGGACGTGTTTGGAGCTAAGTTTCTTGTGCAGAAGCTTAGTTGGTAGTTTAGTTTCAGACCAGCGTGGAGAAGGTGTACCCTTCGACCATGCGAAGTATAACATAGACACAAGGAGTTTTCTAACATTTAATGCAATAAGCTGGAGCTCGGTGAAGATTATAGTGTATGAGTCGGAAGAAGTTTGGATGTACCTTATTGTTTTTCATCAACAATAAAGAGTTTATTCATCAAAAGACTGTGTTATGAAGATTTATCTGTGAAGAAGCTCTGAAGGTCTTTGACGGAGAGCCCGCATGCGTATAACGACATTCTCCTTAATCATGTAGTCCACTTAGCGGCTAGAGGGAGTAATCTCTTGAACGATATAAAAATCTGCCGCTGCAATCCTAATTCAGATTTAACTTTTCTACAAAAAGGCATGGGGGGAGGGGTGTGTGGGGGAGGGGGTGTGTGGGGGAGGGGGGTTGTGGGGGAGGGGGGTGGGGGATGGGGGTGTGTGGGGGAGGGGGTGTGTGGGGGAGGGGGGTTATGGGGGGGTTGTGGGGGAGGGGGGTGGGGGATGGGGGGGTTGTGGGGGAGGGGGGGTTGTGGGGATGGGGGTTGTGGGGGAGGGGGGTTGGGGAGGATGGGGTGGTGGGGGATGGGGGAGGGGGGGTTGTGGAGGAGGGGGTTGTGGGGGATGGGGAAGTTGTGGGGAGGGGGGGTTGTGGGGGATGGGGGGTTGTGGGGGAGGGGGGTTGTGGGGGATGGGGGTTGTGGGGGAGAGGGGGTTGGGGAGGATGGGGTGGTGGGGGATGGGGGGAGGGGGGTTGTGGGGGAGGGGGTTGTGGGGGATGGGGAAGTTGTGGGGGAGGGGGGATGTGGGGGCTGGGGGTGGGGGGTAGGGGGGTTGTGGGGGAGGGGGGTTGTGGGGGAGGGGGGTTGTGGGGGAGGGGGGTTGTGGGGGGTGGGGGGTTGTGGGGGATGGGGGTGGTGGGGGATGGGGGTGGTGGAGGAGAGGGGGTGGTGGAGGAGAGGGGGTGGTGGGGGATGGGGGGTGTGGGGGATGGCGGGTGGTGGGGGGGATGGGGAGTGGGGGGTGGGGGGGTTGTGGGGGATGGGGGGTGGTGGGGGGATGGCGGGGTGGTGGGGGATGGGGAGTGGGGGGTGGGGGGGTTGTGGGGAGGGGGGTGGTGGGGGATGGGGAGGTTGTGGGGGAGGGGGGTGGTGGGGGAGGGGGGGGGTGGGGGATGGGGAGGTTGTGGGGGAGAGGGGGGTTGTGGGGGATGGGGGTGGTGGAGGAGAGGGGGTGGTGGGGGAGGGGTGGTGGGGGGATGGGGGTGGTGGGGGATGGGGGTGGGGTGGGGGATGGGGGTGGGGGTGGGGGGATGGCGGGGTGGTGGGGGATGGCGGGGTGGTGGGGGATGGGGGGGTGGTGGGGGATGGCGGGGTGGTGGGGGGTGGGGGGTGGTGGGGGAGGGGGGGGTTGTGGGGGATGGGGGGGTGGGGGGGTGGGGGGTTGTGGGGGAGGGGGGGTGGTGGGGGGATGGGGAGGTTGTGGGGGAGAGGGGGGTTGTGGGGGAGGGGGGTTGTGGGGGATGGGGGAGGTTGTGTGGGGCGAGGGGGGTGGTGGGGGATGGGGTGGTGGGGGATGGGGTGGTGGGGGATGGAGGTGTGTGGGGGAGGAGGGGTTGTGGGGGGGTTGTGGGGGATGGGGGTGTGTGGGGGAGGAGGGGTCGTGGGGGGGTTGTGGGGGATGGGGGTGTGTGGGGGAGGGGGGATGTGGGGGAGTGGGGGTTGTGGGGAGGGGGGGTTTGTGGAGGGGATGGTTTGGGGAGGGGGTGGGTTGTGGGGGAGGGGGAAGCACTGTGTAGTTTGGACATTCATGATGAGAAATGGCGTCTTAACAAATGGGAGCATCACCTTCAGAAAAAAAACTGATAATTAAGGATTAAGTGACGTGTGGACATACTGTAAGAGAAGCAATGCTCGAGAGATTCAGATTACTCTCTGATCCATACTATTGGAACCTTGGAATCATAAATCAGGAATAGATTGTCTGCATTTAATGTGTGGACTGACTTTAGATCAATCTCATTGTTTTGCTCCACTGCCTTCAAAGGTCACGGATGCATTCTAGAGATCTTTCTTCCCGCACCTTCCCCTTGCGCTTATTGAGTTCGCTCGAGAGCTTAATTGTCACAGTAACATTAAATAATGGGCCAAACAGGGTTTTCTGATCAAATACACTTTTCATATTCTACACCATTGCCGTGCAGTGTCTCATCATTGGCTATGATTTTTCAAGATTATAGAAACATAGAAAATAGGTGCAGGAGGAGGCCATTCGGCCCTTCGAGCCAGCACCGCCATTCATTGTGATCATGGCTGATCGTCCCCAATCAATAACCCGTGCCTGCCTTCTCCCCATATCCCTTGACTCCACTAGCCCCTAAAGCTCTATCTAACTCTCTCTTAAATCTATCCAGTGATTTGGCCTCCACCACCCTCTGTGGCAGGGAATTTCACAAATTCACATCTCTGTGAGAAAACGTTTTTTCTCACCTCAGTCTTAAATGACCTCCCCTTTATTCTAAGACTGTGGCCCCTGGTTCTGGACTCGCCCAACATTGGGAACATTTTTCCTGCATCTAGCTTATCCTGTCCTTTTATAATTTGATATGTTTCTATAAGAACCCACCTCATCCTTCTAAACCCCAGTGAATACAAGCCTAGTCTTTTCAATCTTTCCTCATATGACAGTCCTGCCATCCCAGGGATCAATCTCGTGAACCTACGCTGCACTGCCTCAATCACAAGGATGTCCTTCCTCAAATTAGGAGACCAAAACTGTACACAATACTCCAGATGTGTTCTCACCAGAGCCCTATACAACTGCAGAAGAACCTCTTTACTCCTGTACTGAAATCCTCTTGTTATGAAGGCCAACATTCCATTAGCTTTCTTCACTGCCTGCTGTACCTGCACGCCAACTTTCAGTGACCGGTGTACAAGGACACCCAAGTCTCGCTGCACCTCCCCCTTACCTAACCTAACCCCATTGAGATAATAATCTGCCCCCTTGTTTTTGCTACCAAAGTGGATAACCTCACATTTATCTATATTATACTGCATCTGCCACGCATCTGCCCACTCACTCAACCTGTCCAGGTCACCCTGCAACCTCCTAACATCCTCTTCACAGTTCACACTGCCACCCAGCTTTGTGTCATCCGCAAACTTGCTAGTGTTGCTCCTAATTCCCTCTTCCAAATCATTAATATATATGGTAAACAGTTGCGGCCCCAACACTGAGCCTTGCGGCACTCCACTCGCCACTGCCTGCCATTCTGAAAAGGACCAGTTCACTCCTACTCTTTGCTTCCGGTCTGCCAACCAATTTTCTATCCGTGTCAACACCCTACCCCCAATACCATGTGCTCTAATTTTAGTCACCAGTCTCCCGTGCGGGACCTTATCAAATGCTTTCTGAAAGTCTCGATACACCACATCCACTGGGGTCCCTTCATCCATTTTACTTGTCACATCCTCAAAAAATTCCAGAAGATTAGTCAACCATGATTTCCCTTTCATAAATCCATGTTGACTTGGACTAATCCTTTTACTGCTATCCAAATGCTCGATTATTACCTCTTTAATAATTGACTCCAGCATCTTTCCCACCACCAAAGTCAGCATTAGTAGCATTAAAGCCAGCGATATTGACTTGTTAGAAAGGGAACATCTGATAAATTAGTTCACGATCGAACCATCCCACCATCGAAGGGATCTACAGGAGTCGCTGCCTCAAAAAGGCAGCCAGCATCATCAGAGACCCACACCACCCTGGCCACACTCTCATCTCACCCCTGCCATCGGGAAGAAGGTACAGGAGCCTGAAAACTGTAACGTCCAGGTTCAGGAACAGCTTCTTCCCCACAGCCATCAGGCTATTAAACACTACAACCTCCAAATAAACTCCAAACTACATAGACAATGGTCTTTTTGCACTATTATTGTTTGTTTTTTGTGTATGTGTGTATACACATCACCCATTCCTTCTCTCAAGTGATAGTGCCAACTGCTGAGTTACTCCAGCATTTTGTGTTTATCTTCTAGAAATATACATAGAAATACATGTGTATATATATGTGTGTGTGAGTGAGTGTGAGTGTGTGTGTGTGTGTGTGTGTGTGTGGGTGAATGTGAGCTTTTGCGTCTGTCTGTGTGTGTGAGTGTGAGTGTGTGTGTGAGTGTGTCTGTGAGTGAGTGTGAGCGTATGTGTGTGTCTGTGTGTGCCCTGTGTGTGCCTGTGTGCGTGTTATGTGTGTGTGCGTGCTATGTGTGCATGCGCGTCCGTGTGTGCGTGCACGTGTGTGCATGTGCGAGTGTGCGCGCGTGTGTGTGTGCGTTTGTGTGTGTGTGCGGTGTGTGTGTGTATGTGCATGTGTGCGCGTGTGTTTGTGTGTGGGTGCATGCGTGTGTGTGCGGTGTCTGTGTACATGCGTGTGTGTGCGGTGTGTGTGTGCTTGCGTGCGCGCATGCGCGTCTGAGTTTGTGTGTGTGTACATACACACACTGACCTTTTACTCTCGTTTACAGTGTACTATGTTTCCATATTGTGTTGAGCTGCTGCATAAAATGTCATTGTTCTATCCGAGACACATGACAATAAAGCACTCTTGATTCTTGAGTCACAGAGCGATACAGCATGGAAACAGGCCCTTCGGCCCAACTTGCCCACACCGACCAACATGTCCCAGCTACACTAGTCCCACCTGCCTGCGTTTGGTCCATATCCCTCCAAACCTGTCCTATCCATGCACCTGTCTAACTGTTTCTTAAATGTTGGGATATTCCCAGCCTCAACTACCTCCTCTGACAGCTCGTTCCATACACCCACCACCCTCTGTGTGAAAAAAGTACCCCTCAGATTCCTATTCAATTTTTCCCCTTCACCTTAAACCTATGTCCCCTGGTCCTCGACTTGACTAAAGTTTCTAAAAGCAAAGTTTCCAAACTGATAAACCAAACAAATAATGGAACTGGGCTGAATGTAAGTTCAAAATAAAAATGGCACGCCAAGCTTTCCAAATTTCCTTAACACTTCAGAATGCCT
This sequence comes from Raja brachyura, assembly GCA_963514005.1. The sequence goes on along the minus strand of OY740821.1, from coordinate 7,110,841 downwards.
AACAATAGATGGCCTGTAAACATTCTGTGCAGTGTTCCTTCTGTTGTATGCACACCTACATCATAAACAGATGTAGGGGCCGTAAGCAACTCGTTTTTTCTATAACTGTCTGATTTCTGTTCAATATAAAAGTCCCTGTGGAATTTTTTCTTTCATTTGTTGCCAATCTGGTCTTGTCAGTGGCATCAATAACGAACCAAGTTGGCATCAGTCCTGGGCAAAGCCATTTGTCCATAGTTTAGTTCAGAGATACAGCGCGGAAACAGTCCCTTCGGCCCACCGAGTCCGCGCCGACCAGCGATCCCCGCACACTCAAACTATCCCACACACACTGGGGACAACTTACAATTTTTTACCAGTCAATTAACCTACAAACCTGCACGTCATTGGAGTGTGGGAGGAAACCGGAGCACCTGGAGAAAACCCACGCAGGTCACGGGGAGAATGACAACGCCCGTAGTCAGGATCGAACCCGGGTATCTGGCGCTGTGAGGCGGCAACTTTACCGCTGCGCCACCGTGTATTAGTTTATTATTGTCAAAGGTACCAAGATACAATGTTATTTTTCATGTTATCCAGGTAATTCAACTGTACATGATTGCATTCAAGTTATCCCTGAGGTCAACAGGTGGGATAAAAGGAGAAAGAAAATAGAAACATAGAACATAGAAAAATAGGTGCAGGAGTAGGCCATTCGGCCCAGCACCGCCATTCAATATGATCATGGCTGATCATCCCCAATCAGTATCCCATTCCTGCTTTCTCCCATATCCCTTGATTCCATTAGCCCTCAGAGCTAAAGCTAACTCTCTCTTGAATACATCCAGTGAATTGGCCTCCACTGCCTTCTGTGGCAGAGAATTCCACAGATTCACAACTCTCTGGGTGAAAACGTTTTTCCTAATCTCAGTCCTAAATGGCCTACTCCTTATTCTTAAACTGTGACCCCTGGTTCTGTACATCCCCCAACATCGGGAACATTTTTTCTACATCTAGCCTGTCCAATCCTTTAAGAATTTTATATGTTTATATGTTATAAGATCCCCTCTCATCCTTCTAAATTCCAGTGAATACAAGCCCAGCCGCCCCATTATTTCATCATATGTCAGTCCCGCCATCCTGGGAATTAACCTGGTGAACCTACGCTGCACTCCCTCAATAGCAAGAATGTCCTTCCTCAAATTAGGGGACCAAAATTGCCCACAATATTCCAGGTGCGGACCTCCTTGAACTCAAATCCTCTCGTTATGACGGCCAACATGCCATTGGCTTTCTTCACTGCCTGCTGTACCTGCATGCTTACTTTCAGTGACTGATGAACAAGCACATCCAGGTCTCGTTGCACTTCCCCTTTTCCTAACCTCACATTTATTCACATTATACTGCATCGGCCATGCATCTGCCCATTTATGCACATTATACTGCATCTGCCATGCATCTGCCCACTCACTCAACCTATCCAAGTCACCCTGCAGCCTCATAGCATCCTCCTCGCAGCTAACACTGACACCCAGCTTTGTGTCATCCGCAAACTTGGAGATGTCACATTTAATTCCCTCGTCTAAATCGTCAATATATATTGTAAATAGCTGGGGTCCCAGTACTGAGCCTTGCGGCACCCCACTAGTCAATGCCTGCCATTCTGAAAAGGACCCGTTAATTCCTACTCTTTGTTTCTTGTCTGCCAACCAGTTCTCTATCCATGTCAATACACGACCCCCAATCCCATGTGCTCTAATTTTGCACACTAATCTCTAGTGTGGGACCTTGTCAAAGGCTTTTTGAAAGTCCAGATACACCACATCCACTGGCTCTCCCTTATCCATTCTACTTGTTACATCCTCAAAAAATTCCAAAGGACTAACCAAGCATGATTTCCCCTTCATAAATTCATGCTGACTTTCACCGATCACGTCACTGCTTTCCAAATGCTCTTCTATAACTTCTTTAATAATCTACTCCAGTATCTTCCCCACAACCGATGGAAGGCTAATTGGTCTATAATTCGCCGTTTTCTCTCTCCCTCATTTCTTACAAAGTGGAGATACATTGGCTACCCTCCAGTCCACAGGAACTGATCCAGAGTCGCGAGAACATTGAAAAATGATCACCAATTCATCCACGATTTCTAGGGCCATCTCCTTGAATATTCTGGAATGCAGACCATCAGGCCCTGGGGATTCATCTGCCTTCGGTCCAAACAGTTTACCCAACACCATTTTCTGAATAATGTGGATTCCCTTCAGTTCCTCTCTCCCGATAGATCCTCAGTCCCCTAGTATTTCTGGGAGATTGTTTGTGTCTTCCTTAATGAAGACAGAACCAAAGTACTTGTTTAACTGTTAAAGAAGGAACTGCAGATGCTGGAAAATCGAGGGTACACAAAATGCTGGACAAACTCAGCGGGTGTAGCAGCATCTATGGAGCAAAGGAGATAGGCAATGTTTCGGGCCGAAACAATGTCTGAAGAAGGGTTTCAGCCCGAAATTGCCTATCTCCTTCGCTCCATAGATGCTGCTGCACCCGCTGAGTTTCTCCAGCATTTTGTGTACTTGTTTAACTGTTCTGCCATTTCCTTGTTTCCCTGTTTCCCAATATAAATTAATCTGGCTCTGACTGTAAGGGACCTACATTCATCTTCACTTATCTTTTCCTTTTTACATACCTAAAGAAACTTTTATAGTCAGTTTTTATATTTCCCCGCAACTTTCTTTCATGCTCACCCCCCCCCCCCCCCCCCCTTAATGAACCCCTTTGTCCTCCTCTGTTGAGTTCTAAATTTCTCCCAGTCCTCTGGTTTGCCGCTTCTCCTGGCCAATTTATTTGCCTCTTCCTTGGATTTAACACTATCCTTGACTTCCCTCGTCAGCCACGGTTGAGCCGCCTACCCAGTTTTATTTTTTCGCCAGACAGGGATGAACAATTTCTGGAGTTCATCCGTGCGGTCTTTAAATCTTTGCCATTGCATCTCCACTGTCAACCCTTTAAGTATAATTTGCCAGTCTATCCTAGCCCATTCCCGTCTCATACCTTCAAAGTCTCCTTTATTCAAGTTCAGGACCCTAGTCTCTGAATTAACAATGTCACTCTCCATCCTAATGCAGAATTCCACCATATTATGGTCATTGTTGCCCAAGGGGCCTTGCACAACAAAATCGCTAACTAATCCTTCCTCATTACACAATACCCAGTCTAGGATGGCCTGCCCTCTAGTCGGTTCCTCTACATATTGGTTTAAAAACCCATCCCGTATACATTCCAGGAAATCCTCCTCCTCAGCGCCGTTACTAATTTGGTTGGCCCAATCTAAATGTAGATTAAAGTCATCGATGATAACCGCTGTACCTGTGCTACACGCATCCCTAATTTCCTGCTTGATGCTATCCCCAACCTCCCTACTGCTGCTTGGTGGTCTGTGTACCACTCCAACAAGTGTTCAGTGCAGTGTTACAGCTACAGGGAAAGTGCACATGTAAAAAAGTGCAAGGGCCACAACGAGGTAGATTGGGAGGTCGGGAATATCTGTTTAGAGTTTGTTTAAAGATGCAGCGGGTCCTTCGGCCCACCAAGTCACGGGGAGAATGTGCAAACTCCGTACAGACAGCGCCCATAATTAGGATCAAACCCGGGTATCTGGCGCTGTGAGGCGGCAACTTTACCGCTGCGCCACCGTGTATTAGTTTATTATTGTCAAAGGTACCAAGATACAATGTTATTTTTCATGTTATCCGGGTAATTCAACTGTACATGATTGCATTCAAGTTATCCCTGAGGTCAACAGGTGGGATAAAAGGAGAAAGAAAATAGAAACATAGAAATATAGAAAAATAGGTGCAGGAGTAGGCCATTCGGCCCTTCGAGCCTGCACCACCATTCAATATGATCATTTGTAACTCCACGCTAGCCAACCATCACCCGTACACTAGTTCTTTCCTACACACTGGGGACAATTTGCCAAAGCCAATCAAGCTACAAATCTTATACCTTTGGAGTGTGGGAGGAAACCGGAACATCCCGGAGAAAACCCACGCAGGTCGCAGGGAGAATGTACAAACTCCGTACAGACAGCACCCGTAGTCGGGATGGAACCCGGGTCTCTGGCGCTGTGAGGCAGCAACTCTACCGCTGGGCCACCGTGCCACCGTTAGCTTTTATGTATGGGTTATGTATGTATATTATGTATTTATGCATGGGTATATATATACTGTATATGTATATATATATGCATTAATGTAGTATGTATGTTGTATATATGTATGTATGCATGCAAGTAGGTATGCATGCATGTATGTGTGCATGTAGTAAGCATGTATGTAGTATATATGCATGTATGTATGTGTATGTAGTACATATGTAGTGTGCATGCTTGTATGTATAATGTATGTATGTATGTTTGTATGCAGTATGTATGTTGTATGTACGCATATATGTATTGCATATGTAGCATGCATGCATGTATGTATGCAGTATGTATGTCGTGTGTATGTAGTATGTATGCATGTAGTATGTATGTGTGTATTTCGTATGCATGCAGCATGTATGTTGTGTGTGTGTAGTATATATGTAGTATGTATGCATGCAGTATGTAGTACATATGTAGTATGCATGTAGTATGTATGCATGTATGCATGTATGTATGCATGCACGTGTGCATGCGTGTATTTATGTATGTATGTGTATCTATGGTTCATTGGATGAAACTAAATAGTGGCACACATTGACACTAAATCTACAATCACTTGCAGAAGGGTATTGGCAGAGGTTCAGAAAATGTCACATATGCACCTGAGACGAGACTTAATGGCACATATGGTACGATTTAAAGAAAAAACCTGTTAGGAATCTTAAGAGCTTATTCAAAATGGTGTTCATCAGAGAGTGAATTAAAATGCTCAAAGTTTGGAAATGAAACCGTGACATTTCAAACTATTCAATGAGTGACCACAAATCTGCTAATATTTGCACATCATTTGAAGGTTCATATTTTAATGTCAACATCTGGCCCATCTCGTTGTTGCGCTGGATTCATAAATTAGCTAAGAAACGTTGCTATGTCTTTGAGAATGATGAAACTGTATGAACACCAGTGAGTCCTCATTAACCCAAGGTAGACAAAAATGCTGGAGAAACTCTGTGGGTGAGGTAGCATCTGTGGAGCGAAGGAAATAGGCAACGTTTCAGGTCGAGACCCTTCTTCAGACTGATGTGGGGGTGGGGGGGCGGGAAGAAGAAAGGAAGAGGCGGAGACAGTGGGTTGAGGGAGAGCTGGGAAGGGGAGGGGAAAGAAGGCGAAAGCACTCCCTGCCCTTACACTAATGGGCAGCACGATGGCACTGTGGTGGAGTTGCCGTCTTACAGAGCTGTTACACTGTGTCATGGAGTAAGGTTTCATCTCCTGTCAGCCATTCCAGTTAAGAAGGAACTGCAGATTCTGGAAATTTCAGACTAAATGGCACGGTGGCGTAGCGGTAGAGTCGCTGCCTCACAGCGCCAGAGACCCAGGTTCGATCCTGACGGGTGCTCTCTGTACGGAGTTTGTACGTTCTCCACATAACTTGCGTGGGTTTTCTCCGGGTGCTCCGGTTTACTCCCACATTCCAAAGACGCGCAGGTTTGTAGGTTAATTGGCTTCGGTAAAATAATGAACTGTCCCTTCTAGTGTTCTATTTGTTTTTAAACTGGGCCCACCCAGTCGGCGCCGACAGGCGATCCCTGCACACCAACGCTAGTTTAATACACAACATCTAGTGTTAGTGTAGTGGTGTACGGGAGGGTCACTGTACGGCGCAGACTCGGTGGGCCGAAGGGACTGTTTCCCTAAACTAAACAAAATTAATCTGATTATTAATGTTTATAAATCTATAGGAGGCGCCGGAGGAGGGAGATGGCAGCCCTGCCGGCAGTCTGTTCGTTTTTTTCATCCTTTTTGTTATTTTTAGCGTTTGTTTAAAGTTTGTTTTAACGTTCTTCAGTTTGTTTTATGTGGGGTCGGGGGGGGGGGTGACTTTTTTTTTCAGGTTCTTACCTTCCCGGAGATGTGATCTATTTTCGGACCACATTCTCCGGGCGCTCTGCGGCCTACCATCGCTGGAGCTGGAGGTCTCCTCGGACTGTCGTGAGCCCCACCGCGGGGCGCGGACTTAACATCGGAGCTGATCCCTTGCCTGGGATCGCTCCCACCGCGGCCTGCGGACTTACTCAAGGGCTCGCAGTCTCGGGTGAGGCCGAGTCGGGAGCTCCAACGCCCGAAGGAATGGGCGACGTTTCGGGTTGAGACCCATCTTCAGACTGAAGAAGAACTCGACCCGAAACGTCACCTATTCCTTCACTCCATAGATGCCGCCTCACCTGCTGAGTTTCTCTAGCATTTTTGTCTAAACTGACAAATGATCGTCAACTTGAAGCATTGAATCTGCTTCTCTGTTTTTTTTACTCCTAGCGTCTCGACGCTAATTTTTCAATGCCTGATCTTTTCTGTTGCTTACGCATATGGCTATAAATTCTTCCTCGTTAAATACACCAATTTTACCACAAATGTGGCTCAGACACTGGACTGCCATGTTTTATTTCAGACATTAATTTTCATTGCAGAATCAAGGGCATCGTCTATTGATGGCACCATATCAACTTGACAGTATTTCGCCACTCGGAACCAAAGGTTGTGGGTTCAAGGAGTATTCTAATATTTGTGCATGCATTCTGACCACACTCTTTATTGTCAGACAAAATAAGGTGCCGGTTTGCACGATTAATACCCACACGTGACACGCTCACAGAAAACAGAAACAACGTCTAACTTTTTAAGCAAGCTGTAACATTAAATAAATAATTGAATAATAAAAGAATAGAGTGGATGTGCAGAAGATTTTGCCACTAGTGGGCGAGACTAGGACCAGAGGGCTCAGCCAAACCACCGGGTGGCGCCAGCAACGGCTGCCTTGCCAACAGTCTGTCTGTCCCTTCCTTTTTTGTGTTTGAATAGTATGTGTTAAATGTTTGTTTTTAGAGCTCTTTAGCTTGTTTTATGTGTGGGGGAGGGGGGGTGGGGGTGGAGGGGGTTTGGGGGAAACTTTTTCTAATCTCTTACCTTGACGGAGATGTGATTTTGTTCCATGTCGTATCTCCGTCCGCACTGCGGCCTAACATCGAGGAGTTGGCGGCCTCTTGCTGGAGACCGACTTCGGGAGCTCCAACCGCGGGAGCCTGCGGACTTGAACATCACGAAGCCCGCGATCCTCTTTGCCAGAGATCGACCTCTGAGCTCCACCGTGGCAGTGTGCGGGACTTTAGCATCGTGGAGCCCGCGGTCTCTGGTCTTCAAGAACTCCAAGCTGCGAGAGCTTTGACTGCCCCGACGCAGGAACTTCAACCACACCGATGCGGGGGCTTCGACCGCCGGCTGTGGGAGCTTCAATCGCCCCAACTGCGGATGGTTCGAATGCCCCGACCGTGGGAGAAAAAAAGAGGAAGTAGATTGGACTGCATTGCCTTCCGTCACAGTGAGGAAGGTGGGGAATCCACTGTGGTGGATGTTTATGTTAACTTTCATGTAGTTGTGTGTCTTGTTGCTTTTTATTTAGTATGGCTGTATGTTCATTCGAATTTCACTGTACCTTCATTGGTACACATGACAATAAACTGACCTTGAAACCTTGACATTAAAGGACGTACCTTTTGAACGGAGATGAGGAGGAATTTCTTCAGCCAGAGGGTGGTGAATCTCTGGAATTCATGTCCACAGACAGCTGTGGAGGCCAAGTCAATGGGTATTTTTAAAGCGGAGATTAACAGGTTCTTGGTTAGTAAGTGTGTGAAAGGTTACGGGGTGAATGGGAAAGAGAGCGAAAAATAGATCAGCCATGATCAAATGGCGGAGTAGACTTGATGGGCCGAATGGAATAATTCTGCTCCCATGCCTTATGTTGTCTATATTACTAAAAGCCTGATCTTGACTTGGTGGAGAGATGGAATATTGCATTGGGGGACCAGCCCTCCCGTGTGATGCTGGGAGCCAACGGGTTCCACTTAGTCTAGTATACTGTATTTGCAGACTAAACTAAAGATAAGCTTCAATTCCCCGCTGCCTATCCATTTGTTTTACTCCTACCCTGACCATCCTGTCATTTGAATCTCCCACTATCCCAAGAGACGCAAGCCTCCTGAGGTATCAGTAAAAAGGGATTTGGATCTGTTCACTTTCATTTGCCCTGATGGAAAACTGCTGCATCTTTTCCTAAAAGCTGATCATCAAGGCAAATCAAGCAACAACGTTTCTATTCATCCCCAAAATTGCATTCCCTTATTATTCATTCATTCATTATCGTTGAAAACATTAGCGACACAGTGGTGCTGGTTACCGACGGGAACGGTGACGGACGCACCACACATCTCCGTCCTCCAGTTCCTGCCGACTTCTGCCGCTGGAAGTACAGGATGTTGGTGTGTGTGTGTGTGCGCTTTATCATCATTCCTTACAATGCCGTGTACGACAGTGATCGCAACTTCTACTGAAGTGTGGATGTCCGTTGGCTCGCTAGGAGCTCATCCGCCCTTTGACAGGTCCTGTTTCTGGTCCTGCTGGGGGTCCACAGCCCCCTTCTCACCTGGCAAACCAGGTGGGGGAGACGGTTTAGTCGCCGACTATCCGACCATGGAGCGGGTAGCACGGGGTTACATGGTACCCGTGGCGGGGGGAAACTCACAGTGAAAAGCTTTTTGTTGCGTGCTATCCAGTCAGCGGAAAGACAATACATGATTAGAATTGAGCCACCCACAGTGTATACTTGATAAGTGAATAATGTTTAGTGCAAGGTAAAGCCAGTAAAGTCCAATCAATGATTGTCCGAGGGTCACCAATGCGGTAGATGGGAGGTCAGGGCCGCTCTCTAGTTGGTGAGAGGACGGTTCAGTTGGCTGAAAACAGCCGGGAAGAAACTGTCCCTGAATCTGGAGGTGTGTGCGTTCGTTTTCACACTTCTGTACCTCTTGCCCGATGGGAGAGGGGAGAAGAGGGAGTGGCCGGGGTGAGACTGGTCCGTTATGATGCTGCTGGCCTTGCCGAGGCAGCGTGAGGTGTAGATGGAGTCGATGGGAGGGAGGTCGGTTTGTGTGACGGTCTGGGCTGCGTCCACAACTCTCTGCGATGTTTTGCGGTCTTGGATGGAGCTGTTCCCAGACCGTGCTTTGACTGTAGAAGTTGGGGGGAGTTGTTGGGGACATGCCGAACTTCCTAAGCCTTCTAAGGATGTAGAGGCGTTGGTGTGCTTTCTTGGTCGTTGCTTCAATTTGGGTGGTCCAGGACAAGTTGTTGGTGATATTGACTCCTGGGAATCATAAGTTTTCAACCATCTCTACTTCGGCCCGTCAATGCAAACTGGGGTGTGTGTAGCTCTTTGCTCCCTGATCTCCTTTGTCTTGTTGACATTGACAGAAAGGTTGTTGTCTCAACACCAGGGCGCAAGGTTCTCAATCTCCTTCCTGTACTCCGTCTCATCATTATTTGATATCCGGCCCACAATGGTGGTATTGTCTGCAGATTGGAAAATTGAATGGCTGCACAGTCGTGGGTGTACAAGGAGGGGTGGAAGATTGCAACCTTCACGTGGTCCTCCCCTGTTTCGACTAATGCAATCAACTCGACGTGCACAAAGGGAAGATCAAATAGAACAAGTTGTCCAGCAACTTTAGGCTGTGCACGCCACACGGAAGAAGAAGAAGAAGAAGAAGAAGAAGGTGTACAAGGAGTAGAGAAGGGGGCTGAGAACACATCCTTGAAGAGCGCCAGTGTTGAGGATTATCGTAGAGGACGATTTATCCCCTATCCTCACTGATTAGGGTCTGTTGGTCTGGATGTCGAGGATCCAATTGCAGAGGTGAGTGCTGACTGCAAGTCCTGCGAGTTTGGTGATGAGCTTGGATTGTATAATGTTGTAGGGGGGATAGGGGGCGCCGTCCTGTGTGGTATGGCTGCCCAGCCTGCAGCTGTCGGTGTTTCACTCTTTTTTTTATCTTTAGTGAGTTAAAGTATTTTGTTTTGGAGTTCGAGCCTTTTTTATGAGGGGGTGGGGGGGGGGGGAGTGGGAAACTACTTTTCCTGGTCCCTACCTGGTCGGAGAGGCAGCTTTTCTCCGGGCTGCACCGTCGACCCGTCCTCGCGGCCTACCAGCGGGCCTGGAGCGGCGTTTCCTGAGGGGACCGCCCAGAACCTCGGCTTCGGCAGCGGCTCAGCGCTGGAGCACCATCGGGGAGCGGAGCGGGCGTTGCCTTGCCCGGGTCGCCGCACTGGAGCTCCGGTATGCTGAAGACCACGGAGGAAAACATCGCAGAGCTGCGGGACTGTGGAGCGGCCAGCTGCGGGCGGCGGCGCTGACTTCAACATTGGGAGCCAGTGGGGGAGCTCCATTCAGCGCGGCCTTGTCGGCTTCGGAAGCAGCGGACTCCGGTGAGGAAGCGGCCGTTCCGGGTGTCCCAAGCTGCTGAGAGGATTCTCCCGACGCCGGAGCACCATCACCCGGCGAGAACGGCCTCCGTGAAGGCGACTGCGGAGGCCTCAATAGGCCTGACTATGGGTGGACATGGTTTGGGGACTGGACTTTGTGCCTTCCCTCATAATGGGAACCATTGTGGGGGGATGTTTTTTGTGTTTAAAAATCTCTCTATTATTGTTGTCAGTATTTTTTTTTATGTGCTGCATTGGCAAAAAACAATGGCACCAATTGGTGTATGTGACCAATAAATACCTTTGTACCTTTGTAGTCCATGAGTCTGATGTAGGTGTCTCTCTTACCCAGGTGTTCCAGGGATGAGTGTAGGACCAGGGCGATGGCATTGTCCATGGACCTGTTGTGGCGGTAGCCAAACTGCAGTGGGTCAAGGCCGCTGGGTTTAATGCGTTCCATAACAAGCCTATCAAAACATTTCTGAAGAAGGGTCTCGACCTGAAACGTCGCCTATCTCCTTCGCCCCTTAGATGCTGCTGCACCCGCTGAGTTTCTCCAGCTTTTTGTGTAACCCCCAAAACATTTCATGAGTCTGAACAAGATAGGTCTTCATTCTTTGGAGCGCAGAAGGTTAAGGGGGTACTTGATTGAGGTCTTTACAATGATGAAAGGGATGGACAGAGTTCACGTGGATAAGCTTTTCCCATTGAGGGTAGGGAAGATTCAAACAAGAGGGCATGACATGAGAATTAAGGGACAGAAGTTTAGGGGTAACATGAGGGGGAACTTCTTTACTCAGAGAGTGGTGGCTGTGTGGAATGAGCTTCCAGCAGAAGTGGTGGCGGCAGGATCGATTTTAACATTTAAAAGTAAAGTGGATAGGTATATGGACGGGAAAGGAATGGAGGGGTATTGTCTGAGTGCAGGTAGATGGGACTAGGTGAGAGTAAGTGTTCGGCACGGACTGGAAGGGCCGAGAAGGCCTGTTTCCGTGCTGTAATTGCTATATGGTTATATGGTTATATGATGGTGGATATCAAGGCCACTGGACAGTATTCGTTTGGGCATGAGGTCTTGCGTTTCTTCGGCGCTGGGATGATGGTGATCTTCTTGGAGCAGGTGGGTACCTCAGAACGGAGTAGAGAGAGATTAAAGATGTCTGCGAATACTCCCGCTAGATGGAACCCGGGTCTCTGGCGCTGCAAGGCAGCAACTCTACCGCTGCGCCACCGTGCAGAAGTGACCAGATGACCATTTGAATCTTGGCCAGTTCTCTGAGAAGGGATGTTCGCTCCAGAAACATCAAGTAACAGGACCTTTAAAAGATGATCAGTAAATGCACAATAATTGTCAGTTTTTGTATGTTTTTTCTCGTTTCAGAAAATACACAATTTTTACCCGATCCCTAACTGCAACATGTCTCTGCAAATACACTTCAGCTTTCCATTCAAGTCGGGAGTTTCTCAACATGACTTGCAGTTTTACCTAAAAATAATATTTCCAAATGAAATAGTTAACTTCGAAATAACTAAATTCCAATGAGTGTAGAAAAAATAACCATTTTGGAAAAATTAATCCATGTTAGAAATGCAGGCTAAATGCAGGATGACAACCATTTCTTTTCCTTGGATGTATTTCTTCAGAGTTTGATAAAAAAATAGTCAGCAAGAGTGGAAATGTTTAAAAATTTGCTTGCTCAAAACACAAATTGCTGGGGGAACTCAGCACGTCAGGCAGCATCTGCGGAAGGAATGGAGAGGCGATGTTTCGGGTCGGGATCCTTCTTCAGAATGATTTTGATGCGGGAGAGACAGCTGGAAAAGAGTTGGAGGCGGGACAAAGCCTGGCCAGCGATAGTTGGAGACGTCCATAAGTGATAGGAGCAGAATTAGGCCATTCGGCCCATCGAGTCTACTCCACCATTCAATCGTGGCTGATCTATCTTTCCCTTTCAGCCCCATTCTCCTGCCTTCTCCCCATAACTCCTGACACCTGTACTAATGAAGAATCTGTCAATCTCTACTTTAAAAATATCCACTGACTTGGCCTCCACAGCCATCTGTGGCAATGAATTCCACAGATTCACCACCCTCTGACAAATTAAATCACTCCTCATCTCCTTTCTAAAGGAACGTCCATTCATTCTGAGGCTGAGCCCTCTGGTCTTAGACTCTCCCACCAGTGGAAACATCCTCACCACATCCACTCTATCCCGGTCTTTCAAGGTTGGGTAGGTTTCAACCTTCATCCTTCTAAACTTCAGCGAGTACAGGCCCAGTGCTCACCCACTCATTCCTGGTGGACAAAAATGCTGGAGAAACTCAGCGGGTGAGGCAGCATCTGTGAAGAGAAGGAATAGGTGACGTTTCGTGTCGAGGCCCTTCTACAGACTGAGATCATTCTTGTAAACCTCCCCTGGACCCTCTCCAGAGCCGGCACATCCTGCCTCAGATATGGGGCCCAAAACTGCTCACAATGCTCCAAATGTGGCCTGACCAGCACCTTATAGAGCCTGCACGTGACATCCTTGTTTTTGTATACAAGCCGTTTTAAAATAAAAGCCAACATTTAATTTGCCTTCCTCACTACCGACTCGACTTGGAAATTAAACTTTAGTGATTGTCATTTTGCCAAATTTATTCCAAAGCAATAAAATGAATCTCAACTAAATACCTAATGAACTGGGCATACGGAAAATAATCAGTCCCCTTAGTGGAAGTACATTTGCAGAGGAGATGAGGAGGAATTTCTTTAGCCAGAGGGTGGTGAATCTGTGGAATTCATTGCCACAGACGGCTGTGGAGGCCAAGTCAGCGGGTAATTCTGTGTTGAATATTTTTTATTAGAAGTATAAGTACAAGTATAAGTACAAGTATAAGTACGTATTAAAACAACATTCTTGATAAAGAGATAGGTAATAATTACCATCTTTTCTTATATATACTTCTAAACATTTTATTATAGTTTTTTTATAGTGAAAAGTAGGAAAATGTGAAAAATAATTAACATAAAGATAGTTATAAAATAACCAATAGAAAAAAGTAAATAAAATAACAGTGGTATATTATACAAACAGTATTTATATAATGATATATCCGTGATCAACAATGTATTATTCTTCGTCCAATCCTTCGTTCAGGTCTCGATCAGGTCCTCAAACCGAGTCATATTGGTCCCTTAAGATATTCAAGGAATGGAGACCAAATCACATTAAATTGGTCTAACTTGCCTAAAAGTGCAAGTCTTATTCTTTCCAAGTGTAAAGTCTCCGCCATTCCTGAAATCCACAATCTGATTGTAGGGGGTATGGGGCCTTTCCAAAATTGTAAAATTAATTTTTTACCAATTATTAAACTATAATCTATAAAAGTTCTTTGTGCTGTCGTGAATAATTGATCCTTTTCTAATATTCCCAATATTATTAATTTTGGATCTGGAGTTAGATTCTTATTTACAACATTCGAGATTACCTTAAATATTTCCAACCAAAAATTCGTAATTTTTATACAAGTTGTAAAAGAATGTGTTAAATTAGCTTCTGGGTATTGGCATTTGTCACATATAGGAGATACATTAGAAAACATTCTATGTAATTTAGATTTTGAAAAATGCAATCTATGTAAAACTTTGAATTGTATCAGAGAATGTCTAGAATTTAATGAACAGTTATGTATATATCGTAAACTTTCATCCCAGATATCAGATTCAATTGTTTTACCTATTTCATTTTCCCATAGTTGTCTGTACTTTTCCGTATTGGGTATATCATTTTCTAATAAAATATTATAAATGTATGATATTAATTTTTCCGTGTTTGGGTGTTTATTTAAGCATTCATCTAGAATTCCCGTCTTTCTCTTTTTATATTCCTGTGTAGTTGTTTTAATGTAGTCAGTTATTTGTAGATATCTGAAGTAGTGTTTAGAGTGTAGTCCATATATTTCCTGTATTTCTTTAAATGAAAGATAAAGATTGTCCCTGTAGAGGTCACTGATCTTATTAATTCCTTGATTTTTCCATTGTAAGAATCCTGAATTTTCCAGGGATGGTTTAAAACTTACATTATTAACAATGGGAAGAACTAATGGGATATCTTCTCATTTTAACGTTCTGTTTAACTGTCTCCAAATATTAATTCCACTATTGATTATTGGGTTTTCTCGATAAGTTTTCTTAAATATTTTAGTTTTAGAGAATAATATGGAACTGATTTCATACGGTAAGCAGTCTTCCTTTTCCATAAGTAACCAGTTTGGATTTTCATCCAGTTCCACCCACCAGAAGTTCATATTCTTAATATTAACTGACCAGTAATAAAATATAAAATTAGGTAATGTTAAACCTCCATTAATTTTCGATTTACATAAATATTTTTTATTTATTCTATGGCTCCTATAGTCCCAAACAAAATTAGTGACTATAGAGTCAACCTTTTTAAAAAAATTCTTAGAAAGATATATCGGGATCATTTGGAATAAATATAATAACTGTGGGAGAAAAATCATTTTTATCGCATTAATTCTACCTATCATTGAGATAGGTAGAGTTCTCCAATATAGGATATTCTTAGATAATTTATTTAGTAAAGGTAAAAAATTATGTTTAAATAAAGAATCATATTTTTTTGTAACGTGAATTCCTAAGTACTTAATCTGTTCATTTACAATCTTAAAAGGAAATTGTTTTAATACAATTAAATTATCTTGTGTTAATGGCATAAGTTCACTTTTATTCCAATTGATTCTGTATCCAGAAAATGAGCCAAATTGAGTTATTAAATTCAATAAATTAGGTATGCTAATTTCAGGTTTTTTAATATATAATAATACGTCATCTGCATATAGAGAAATTTTATTTCTTGCTTCGTTAGTTTCATATCCAAAAATTTCGGGATGTAATCTTACCCGAGTAGCTAATGGTTCTATAGCCAACGCAAATAATAATGATGATAGGGGACAACCTTGTCTGCATCCTCGAAATAAATTAAATTTGGTGGATATCATTTGGTTAGTTAAGATTCTAGCAGTTGGATTAGTATATAGTAATTTGATCAATTTTATAAACTTGTCTCCCAAATTTAACTTTTCCATAACCGCAAATAAATATGGCCATTCAACTTGGTCAAAAGCTTTCTCTGCATCTAACGATATTATTACTAAGTCTTTATTATAACTCCTTTTCGAGTATATAATATTAAACAATCGTCTCAAGTTATATGATGAGTATCGTTTAGGTATAAATCCTGTTTGATCCGGGTGTATTATTTTATTAATCACTACACTTAATCTTTTAGCTAATATTTGAGTTAATATCTTTTGATCCGTATTTAAGAGAGCTATAGCTCTATATGATCCCGGATCATCTAGGTCTTTATCCATTTTTGGTATGAGTGTTATAATAGATTCGTTTAGTGTTCCTGGTAAACTCTGTTGTGCATATATATGTTCATAAAGTATCAGCGGGTAATTCTAAAGTGAAAATTAACTTAGTGCGGGTGTCAAAGGTTACAGGGAGAAGGCCGGAGAATGGGATTGAGAGGGAAAGATAGATCAGTCAGCTTTGAATAGCGGAGTAGACTGTACTTCAGACTATAGAGAAACAGCGTAGAAACAGGCCCTTCGGTCCATCAAGTCAATGCAGACGAACAATCACCTCATACACTAGCACTATCCTACACACACTGGGGACAATTTACAATTTACAGAAGCTAATTAACCTACAAACCTGTACCCCATTAGAGTGTGGGAGGAAACCAGAGCACCCGGAGAAAACCCACGCGGGTCACGGGGAGAACGTGCAAACTCCGTACAGACAGCATCCGTGGTCAGGATGGAACCCGGGTCTCTGGCGCTGTGAGGCGGCAACTCTACCGCTGCGCCACCGTGCCACTCTAATGGACCGAATGACCTAATTTTGCTCCTCTGCCTTATGAGCTTATATTGAACAGAAATTTGCTTTAAAAGGTTCATTTGACAACAAAATTTAAAACAACACTGCAAGCCGATCGCATCCAACAACAGTTACTTGTTGTATCTATTGCATGAAATCAGGTTGATAATTCTTCTCAGTCTTGGGTCAAAGATGATTTTACTTCGGAGTCACGTGAGTGACTACGTGAAGACCCCGCCTGGCGCTGGAACGGCATTACGTCGTCGCTGTCGGCAGCGAAAGAGCTGCAGAGCGCAGCTCCACACAGCGGTAAGGAACCGGCCCACACGTAAGAGAGTTTTACAAAAATTTAGGGCGAGGTTCCAGAACTCCGTAGCCTGGTGGGTAAACCAGGAGAAGTTAGTAAAAAACAAAATGGAGAAGGCCAAAAAACAGCGGGTAAAACGTGCGTCCCGGGGTGCAGAAGAGTCGGGACAGCAGATTATTGCGGAGCCGGTTCCGATACCGGTGGCCGTTGAAACACCCGTTAGTGAGGCTTTGATTGCTCCACAAACAGAAACTGTAGAGGAAATCCCAGTGCCTAAAAAAAGTAAAAGAAAAGCTGAAGGGCCTGGGGTTTCTGAGGACTCTGATTCTGAAGGTCCAGAAAGGAAAGCCTTATGGCTCAGAATGGACCAAATGGAGAAAATGCTCCAAAC
Source organism: Raja brachyura (assembly GCA_963514005.1). The sequence continues at coordinate 7,093,815 of OY740821.1, read as the reverse complement.
TATTATCAACCAAGGGTCTAAGAACCCAGAATATTCCCAGGCAGCCCCTGAGGGGGTTCCATATCGTGAATATGGTGCCAGTTCGAATTGGGAATTTGAAACTCCAGTGCCTGGAGTATGGACTGGAGGAAGTCTCCTTTGAACAAGTTTCAGGAGTACCAGGGCTGTATGAGACAGACCCTGAAAGTGGTGATTGTGGTCCGGAGTACCCACCACAATACAATTATATGGATCCAGGTGTGCCTGATGTGGCACAAGATTTTGCTATACCTGGAGGAGGCGGTGAGGCCATGGAAGATAACCTGGCGGCCAATATTAATTTATATGGTCTCTCACCCGCTTCAAGATGCTGTTATGGTTGAGACAGCAGAAATGTATAAAACACCTATCAATTGTGCCTCATTGAAGGTACCTACGGTGAATCCGGTTGTTTGGGCGCCAATGTCATCAATAATGCGGGCGCAGGAAATTCGATTTCAAAGAGTCCTCAAGCTGATTTCAGCTGGCATCACTGCACTTGGCAGACAAGTGGAAGGTTGTGGAATGACCAAAGTGCAGAAACATATGTTGGCCTTATTTTGCAACTCATTTTTTGAGATAAATTGCATGAGGAAGATTGCCATTCGACCTCTGTTACATCCAAGATTTGCAGGATTGTGTAAACCAAGCAATGTTCAAACTCCTGGTTATTTGTTCGGAGAGGATTTGTCTAAACAAATTAAAGAAATAGATGAAGAGGCAAAGACTTTTGGTCGTATGAAACCCTTCAACTTTGGCCAGAGATGGACTGGCTATACGAGGAAGAGATTTGATTTTGGAGCTGGTACAAGCCGAGGCAGGAGTATGATAAGGAAAAATTTCCAGCCAACACAGCCGAATGTACGCCCATTCATTGGGAAAAGGAGATCATTTCGTCCAGTTGGAGAGGTACATAAACATTATCCTATTAAAGAGGAATGCTGGGATGAGCCACAGATTGGTGGTAGACTCCAAATGTTTTATAAGGAATGGGACAATATTACGGTTGATCGTGTGGTATTACAGACTGTACTAGGATCTACCATTGATTTTGTGGAAGGTATGGTTCCATTGGGACAGAATGAGCCTAGTCATCCTTTGAGGTTCTCAGAGTTTGAGATTAATCAAATGGACAAAGAGATTAAGAATTTGAGTAAAAAAGGAGTTATCGAGAAAACAGGAGAGGATCCACAACAAATTATATCAAACATTTTCCCCAGACCAAAGAAAGATGGGGGTTGTAGGATCATTTTAGATCTCACATTTTTGAATACATTTGTCCAGTATAAACATTTTAAAATGGACACTTTCTACACTGCAATACAGTTGGTATCAACAGGCTGTTATATGGCTACAATAGACTTCAAGGATGCATATTATTCGGTCCCAATTCATCATAATTTTCGCAGGTATTTAAAGTTTAAATGGATGGGACAGCTGTGGCAATACAAAGCTTTGCCTAATGGATTAAGTTCAGCACCTAGATTGTTCACTAAATTGTTAAAGCCAGCACTTGCACTGCTAAGGGCACAAAAACACATCGTTATGGCTTATCTAGATGACGTTTTAATTGTCAATGCTAATCAGGAATCAGCTGGAAAATCAGTCTCAGCAACTATTAGCTTGTTTGAGAAGTTGGGTTTTCTGATCCATCCAACAAAGTCTAAGTTACAGCCATCCCAAACCATTGAATATCTGGGGTTTGTGATTAACTCAGTCACCATGTTGGTAACTTTACCAATGGATAAGGAGTTAGATTTGACAAATGTGTGTCAAAACCTGATTAACAAACCTTATCCCTCCATCCGAGAGGTTGCCAAGGGTATTGGTAAATTGGTAGCAGCATTTCCAGCAATAGAATTTGGTCGTTTACATTACCAAAATCTTCAAAGGGCAAAAACTAAAGCGCTAATTCAGCAAGCAGGCCATTTTGATAGGCCAATGCAATTGCCTAAGGAAGCTTTATCGGAATTACATTGGTGGATTGAGAATGTTCCACAAGCTGCTAAGAACATTTTAGTTCATCAGCCAGTCGTGTTTTTACAAACTGACGCAAGTTCTCTCGGATGGGGTGCTATGGACAATGAGACCAGCTGTGGAGGCAGATGGGCTGTCCAAGAGGATTTGTTGCTCCAAACATATGGTATTAATTATTTGGAGCTACTGGGAGCATTTTATGGATTAAAAGCTTATTGCTCTTCATTAAAGGATTTGCATGTCCAAGTACAAATAGATAATACCACAGCTGTGGCATATATCAATCACATGGGTGGTGTCAGATCAATTTCATGTGATCATCTGGTAAACCAGATATGGCAGTGGTGTATTGCAAAAAATATTTGGCTTTCAGCTATTTATCTCCCAGGGAGAGACAATGTTGTGGCAGACAAAAGATCACGAATATTTAAAGACAATACAGAATGGATGTTAAATCCACAAATTTTCAAAAATATTGTCAGTCGGTATGGAGTACCAGACATTGATCTGTTTGCATTTAGATTGAATCACCAATTGCCGAAATACGTGTCTTGGGAACACGATCCAGGGGCAGTAGCGGTGGATGCTTTCTCGCTACACTGGGGGAATATGTTCTTTTATGCTTTTCCCCCATTCTGTCTGATTGGGCAATGTCTCAAGAAAATAGCGCAAGACGCTGCCAAAGGCATTCTGGTGGTGCCAAATTGGCCCACACAGTCATGGTTCCCATTGATGCTAAAAATGATTATTGAACCATGTATGACAATTCCCAGTTGCGACAATCTGTTGACACAACCAGTAACAAAAGAAATTCATCCATTGCATGATCATATGAATTTGTTAATCTGCAGGTTCTGACCAGACCATTGCAAGAGTTTGAACTGTCGGACAGGACCATGGATGTTATAGATGCAGCTTGGAGGACTAGCACTAAAAAACAATATATGTCGCATATAAGGAAATGGGAAGCCTTTTGTACTCAGTCAAAGATATCTTATCATTCTGCAAACATTTCAAATGTATTGGAGTTCCTTGCTGGGTTACACTTTGATGAGCATTTGAGTTATAGTGCCATTAATTGTGCTCGGAGTGCATTGTCATCCTATTTAGGACAAATTTCGGATCAGGATTCAGTTGGGTCTCACCCATTAGTATCCCGATTCATGAAAGGTATTTTTAATAAAAATCCTCCCAAGCCCAGATATACAGAAATTTGGGATGTTAGCATTGTTCTCATTTTGCTTAAACAATGGACTCCAATTAATTCAATGTCTTTGCAGAACTTAACATTCAAGGTGGTTATGTTAATGGCATTGGTATCAGCTCAAAGAGTACAAACTTTGCAATTGTTAAGGTTGGATTGCATGCATGTGACTTCAGATAACATTGTGTTTTATGTTTATGACTTGATCAAACAAAGCAGACCAGGGAGAACTGGAATGAAGGTAATGTTTAAAGCATATCCTATTGATGAAACATTGTGTGTAGTTAAGCATTTAACTCAATACATGGAGGTAACCAAAAATCTCAGAGGTTCTGAGAAAGCGTTATTGATAACACACAAAAAACCACATACAAAAGTTTCAGTTCAAACCATTTCTAGATGGTTAAAACAGGTTTTGGGTCTAGCAGGAATAGACACTGATGTGTTTAAATCTCACTCCACTAAGGCGGCAGCTACGTCCGCGGCGAAGGTACAGGACGTACCACTCGATCAAATTTTAGAGGCCGCAGGGTGGTCTAGAGAAGAAACTTTTTCAAAGTTCTACAATAAACCTGTTGTCACGGTGCCAGGATTTGGACACGCAGGACTGGGTTCCCTTTAAATGCTTGCTTTGTTTATATTATCGATTTATATTATCGATTTATGTTACCATTGACATCATTTATCAATTATTTTGTAATTTTTCCCCTGCGATAGAGGGGTTATTATTATTAAAAAAGTTGTTCTTTTTATAATTAAAGGACTTATTACATAAATTATAACAATGTGTTAAAATACTTTTTACTCACTACTATTTTGACCAAACAGAGAGTCGTATGAAATGAATTTACGACATGGAAAACACAGAGCTTTAAAATCTTCACGTAGTCACTCACGTGACTCCGAAGTAAAATAGTGAGATTAAACGAGAACTTACCTGTTCGAAGTTTGATCTTTATTTTATGAGGAGTTACGATAAGGGATTACGTGCCCTCCACTCCCAACCCTCATGATGTAAATGATCATCTGGTAGTTCTAGTCTATTTTGAGCCTTACTATTTTACTCCGGCTATTGGTTCTGTGTTTTTCATGCCGCTGCTTTGAAGTATGCCGATCCAGCGCCAGGCGGGGTCTTCACGTAATCCCTCATCGTAACTCCTCATAAAATAAAGATCAAACTTCGAACAGGTAAGTTCTCGTTTAATCTCACTATTTTCTTCCAGTGCAGGTCTGTGGTTTCGGAGGTGGGCATTGTGAGCCCAAGGTCTCCACTGTCAATGGGGCTACTAATGCTTCGGGGTGAGGGGACTTTGTGCTGCACTGCTCCTGCCATTTACACTGGGATTACGTGCGCTCCTGATGCAAGGAGCTTCCAATAACTCCAGGGCGGCACGATGGCGCAGCGGTAGAGTTGCTGCCTCACAGCGCCAGAGACCCGGGTTCCATCCTGGTTACGGGTGCCGTCTGTACGGAGTTTAGTTTGGCTTAGTTTATTGTCACGTGTACCGAGGTACAATGAAAAGCTTTTGTTGCACGCTTGCTATCCAGTCAGATTAGGAAAAAGGGAAGTGCAATGAGACCTGGGTGACCTTGTACACCAGTCACTGAAAGTAAACATGCAGGTGCAGCAGCCAGTGAAGAACGCTAATGGCATGTCGGCCTTCATAACAAGAGGAGTTGAGTATAGAAGCAAAGAGGTCCTTCTGCTGTTCGTTGCAGCGCGTTCCAGGCACCCACCACCCTCTGTGTAAAAAAACCTGCCCCGCACATCTCCTTTAAACTTTGCCCCTCTCACCATATCTGGTATTTTGTTGGTTCACATGCTTGATCAAAGGTTTTATCATTAATGTTTTATTATTATTAATGTTTAGTGTTTTCTGAGTCATTCGTAACGGTCACTGTGTGTCATGTTGTTACTTGTGGGCGGAGCACCAAGGCAAATTCCTTGTATGTGAATACTTGGCCAATAAACTTACTTACTTACTAAGCTGCGCCCTCTAGTGTTGGACATCTCCCCCCTGGGGAAAAGGTTCTGACTGTCTACCCTATCTATGCCTCTCATTATGTTAATAATGAATCAACGTTTCCCACTGTGAGGGAAGGCACTAAAGTTCAGTCCTCCTCCTCGTTCTTCACCCGTGGTCGGGGCCTTTGAGCCCTCCGTAGTCGCCACTACGGACGGCCCGATGTTCAGGCCCTCTTGCCGGGATGATGGAACTCCGACGTCGGAACGGAAGAACACTCTCAGCGGCTTGGAGTTCCCGAATCGGCCACTTCTTACCGGAGACTGCCGCTCCCAAAGTGCACAGGCCGAGATGGGCGGAGATTCAACACTGGCGGCCCTCGGCAAAGGGATCCCAGGACTCCACGGTGTTAAAGTCAGCGCCGCACGCGGCAAGAAGCTCCGCAAACCACAGCTCCACGATGCTAAAGCAGCAGCTCCAACACGGCGATCCAGGATAAGGCATCGCCCGCTCCGCGATGGTAAATCAGCGCTGCGCCGCTGCTGAAGCTCTGGTCGGTCTCCGGCAGGAAAGGCTGCGCCAATTCAGATGGTAGGCCGCGCGGGGGGGGGGGGGGGGGGGGGGGGGGAGGCAAAGACGCGACTCGGAGAATAGTGGCATCCTCGATCAGGAAGTGACTGAGAAACGGTTTCCCCCTTACCCTCCCCACCTCCCACACATAAAAAGACTAAGAAACCTCCAAAACATACTTTTAAACAGACTAAAAATAACAAAAAGTCGAAAAAACAGACAGACTGTAGGCAGAGGCTGCCATCAAACGGCACCCCTGGTGAACATGCGATTTAAACTACCAATTAATTGCCTTGTACTCCTCCTCTGCCTAATCCATAACCTCCAAATTAATTAAGTAACAACTTCACCCATTGCCATCACCCCATTGGGTGGTGGGTGTATGGAACGAGCTGCCGGAGGAGGTAGTTGAGGCTGGGACTGTCCCAATGTTTAAGAAACAGTTGGACAGGTACATGGGTAGGACAGGTTTGGAGGGGTGTGGACCAAACGCGGGCAGGCGAGACTAGTGCAGATGGGACATGTGTGGACAAGTTGGGTCCAAGGGCCTGTTTCCACGCTGTATCACTCTATGACCAACTCTTATCTGCCTGCACATAATACATATCCCTCAATATCCATGTGCCGAGGTCTCTTAAATGCCACTGTCGAATCTGCCTCCACCACCACCCCTGGCAGCGCACCATACACCTCCTGTCATCTTCAACCTTTGATGTTTCCATCCTGGGGAAAATGGTTCTGATTTTCCCGTGCAAGAACACAGCAGGCAGTGAAGAAAGCGAATGGCATGTTGGCCTTCATAACAAGAGGAATTGAGTACAGGAGCAAAGAGGTCCTTCTGCAGTTGTACAGGGCCCTAGTGAGACCACACCTGGAGTATTGTGTGCAGTTTTGGTCCCCTAATTTGTGGAAGGACATTCTTGCTATTGAGGGAGTGCAGCGTAGGTTTACAAGGTTAATCCCCGGGATGGCGGGACTGTCATATGCAGAGAGAATGGAGCAGCTGGGCTTGTACACTCTGGAATTTAGAAGAATGAGAGGGGATCTCATTGAAACATATAAGATTGTTAAGGGCTTGGACACACTAGAGGCAGGAAACATGTTCCCGATGTTGGGGGAGTCCAGAACAAGGGGCCACAGTTTAAGAATAAGGAGCAAGCCATTTAGAATGGATACGAGGAAACACTTTTTCACACAGGGAGTTGTGAGTCTGTGGAATTCTCTGCCTCAGAGGGTGGTGGAGGCCAGTTCTCTGGATGCTTTCAAGAGAGAGCTAGATAGGGCTCTTAAAAATAGTGGAGTCAGGGGATATGGGGAGAAGGCAGGAACAGGGTACTGATTGTGGATGATCAGCCATGATCACATTGAATGGCGGTGCAGGGTCGAAGGGCCGAATGGCCTACTCCTGCACCTGTTGTCTATTGTCTTTTGAATGCCCTTCAGAGTAACTCAATGTAAATGAAATGGTATGCAGCAGTGTTGAAAGATGTGAAAGAATAGTTTGTGTTGCTGTGATTATATTTTGCAAGAATGTAACAAGGTCAGTAGCAATTCGTGAGAGAATAACAGTTGTTTCAGCATGTGTTTACAAATCTGTTACCAGTTAGCAAAGACTTTTAATCCTGCACATTGTGTTCTGACTCATGCAAGTAAATCTCAAGTGATTGATAGGAGCCATATTTGAAAACTCTATTTGGTTAAAGTTTAATACAAGTCACATCAAAGAAAAGACTAGGCTTGTATTCACTGGAGTTTAGAAGGATGAGGGGGAATCTTATAGAAGCATATACAATTATAAAAGGACTGGACAAGCTAGATGCAGGAAAAATGTTCCCAATGTTGGGCGAGCCCAGAATAAAGGGGAGGTCATTTAAGACTGAGGTCACCCAGAGAGTTGTGAATTTGTGGAATTCCCTGCCACAGAGGGCAGTGGAGGCCAAGTCACTGGATGGATTTAAGAGACAGTTAGATAGAGCTCTTGGGATAAGATTAGATTAGAGGTTATTACTTGTTAGTGGAATCAAGGGATACAGGGAGAAGGCAGGCACGGGTTACTGATTGTGGATGAGCAGCCATGATCACAATGAATGGTGGTGCTGGCTCGAAGGGCCGAATGGCCTCCTCCTGCACCTATTTTCTATGTTTCTGTGATTTTGTAGACCTCTATAAGATCACCCCTCATCCTCCTGCGCTCCAAGGAATAGAGTCCCAGCCTGGTCAACCTCTCCCTATGTTGGGCGAGTCCAGAACCAGGGGCCACAGTCTTAGAATAAAGGGGAGGTCATTTAAGATTGAGGTGCGAAACACGTTTTCACCCAGAGAGTTGTGAATTTCATTTCGGAGTCACGTGAGTGACTTCGTGAAGAGCCCGCCGGCGCGCATGCTCGACATATCGTCGTAACGCGTTGCTGCGACGGCTGACGGAGGAGCGTGCTCCTCGCCAGCCCTTCATAAGGGAACCACGCAGGTAAGTATGCTACCTTAAGTTGGTGGTTCTTGTTGTGTTTGCTTCACAGCAAGAACATGGATGGGAGTTTAAGAGGCCGGAGTTCGAGGAGAAGTCGCCGGCCAGCAGTTCCGGAGCGAGAGTTGTCGGGGGTACCTGCAACGCGGACCGGAACGAGGGCGGAGATGTCGGTGAGCTCTGTTTTTTCAGGTCCGGACCCGCCCGCACACCACAGCTCGGAGGAGTTCGACGAGGAGGAGTGTGGTGTGCCGCCAGAGCAGGACGACCCTGCCGTGGCAGTCAGGTCGTCAGCAGGCTTGCTGACGGCCTCGAGCAGAAGGGTCCGTGCGGCTGCACGGCCCGCTTCATGAAGCCCCCTGAGGAGGGGAAGGGCAAGAGCCCAAAAGCCTAACCCTGTCGGGGCTAAGGCTCTGCCTGTCGCCAAGGAGCGGTCAGGTTCTAGGACGGGACCCGGGGCAGCTGTGAGGTCCAGCCGTCGCCCCCCAACTTCCGACGCCGGGACGAGTCAGTTGGGGGTCCCGTCACGGTCGCCGAGCCCCCCATGGATGGGTGGGCGAGACCATGCGTCGGCAAGGTCCACGATGTGGGCAGCTGGCAAGCCTGCACGGGCCCAAGGTATCCAGGCTTCGGCTGGTGCCGACACCATGCCGCATCTGTCCTTAGAGGCAACGGCTTCCGCTCCCGCTATACGGAGGCGGTTGAACACGCCCGTGCAGGAATCGCGCAGTTTCGCCTCGGCGGCTGTCGACGACAACTACCGGCACCGGCAGGGCCTCGATGAGGTGCGGGCCGATGACAGGAGCCCCGGCCAATTTTCAGAGCTGGAGGACTCCGACCACCTGAGTGTTCAGGGTGAAGGGCGTATTGACCGTATAGAGCGGCTGCTGGAACGTCTCCTTCAACAACAACAGGCATCCAGCAGCGACAGGCACAGGGCTTCATCACCAGCTTCATACACCAGCCTGGAGCAGCAGGACGAGGAGGCAGTGGTCGATCCCATCCCACCCCCGCCTGAGTTACCGGCGGAGGACCTCCTCGATGTGGCCACCAAGTTTGCAGCCCCTCATTCCTTGGGGCTTCCTATCAATACAAAACTGGCAGCCACTGTGGACTTCCTAAATAATCACCAGCTTCAGGAGGAAGTTCTACTACAAGCCATGAGCCGTCACAAGGCTCCATCAAACTGCAACTCCCTCAACGTGCCTGTGGTCAATACGCCAATCTGGGGCAACATCAGTGCGGCTATCCGTCAGCAGGAACTAAAGATTCAGCGGATCCTGAAACTCCTCACGGCCGGGATTACTGCTTTTGTGCGGTCGGTCGACGGAGAGGAGCTTAATTTGGACCAGGAGGATGCTCTGGCGCTTTTATGCGCTACTCAAAATGAAATCAACGGCTTTCGGAAAAATAGCATCCGCCCAGCGCTCAACCCCAAATTTGCAGGGTTGTGCAAACCACCGCCGCCGCCGCCGCCCCGTCAGCTCTTTGGCGAAGACCTTGCCAAAAGGGTCAGAGAGCTTGATGAACAAGCCAAGACCGTGGGGCTCATGCGCTCTCAGAGTGCCCCCACGCCATCGAGCTCCAAAGCTCCGCTTGGCCGCTCACGAGGGTCTGCCAGCACGTCTACCAGGAATTACCCTCCAGCTCCAAACCGATATCAACCACCCCAACCACAGGGGTCTTTTTTAGGACAGGCTCGGCAGAAGCCGAGATGGAAAATGAGGACGCCACGACCTCAAACCAACCCAGCACCTCTACGTCCACCCACTCGTGTCAGGGACCGCCGGTAACCACAGAGGTGAGGCGGTCTGGTTCTCTTTTTTCTCTTTGTTTAACCTCACATGTTGGTGGGCGTTTGCGGTTGTTTGCGGGTGCATGGGGTGATATTACCAGTGATGAGTATGTGTTACGGAATATTCAGGGCCATAGCATTGAGTTTATTAATGGGGACATCCCTCCACCTCAGCATAGACCGGGTCGTATGTTTAAACTAACGGCTGCGGAACAGTCCGTAGGCTATAAGGAAATTTTAAGGTTGGAACAGAAAGGGGTCATAGAGAAAACGGTTCATGAGCCCGTTGAATTTGTTTCCAATATTTTTACCCGACCTAAGAAAGATGGAGGCTGTAAAGTCATTATTGATCTGACCACTCTGAATAACTTTGTAACATATACTCATTTTAAAATGGACACGTTTGAAACGGCCAAATCATTGATCTCACAAGGGTGCTTTATGGCATGTATTGATTTGCAGGATGCGTACTATACCGTACCCATGCAAAAATATTACAGAAGGTTCTTAAAATTTATCTGGATGGACCAGCTGTGGCAATATAGGGCGTTGCCTAATGGGCTCACCACAGCCCCTCGATTATTTACTAAATTGGTGAAGCCAATTATGGCTTATTTAAGACAACGACATCATATCGTTATGGCCTATTTAGATGATATTTTAATTATCGGACACACCTTGGAATCAGCTCAACAAGGGGTTGCAGCTGCGGTCAATTTGTTCCAACAGCTTGGGTTCATTGTTCATCCAGAAAAATCTAAGTTCTGCCCCACCCAGGTAATTAATTATCTGGGGTTCCAGGTGAATTCCATTAGCATGAGAGTCACCATACCAATTAACAAAATTGAGGAGGTAACACAGGTGTGTACAGATTTACTCAATACTCGTATACCATCGATTCGTCACACAGCTACTGTCATTGGCAAGATTGTGGCTTTGTTTCCGGCAGCCCGGTATGGACCTCTGCATTATCAAAACTTGCAGAGAGCCAAGATTGCTGCGCTGCGACGGCATGCTGGTCATTATGATCGATCAATGCAGCTGCCGCCTGCAGCATTGGATGAGTTACGATGGTGGGTTTGCCGCATTAGTAACTCGTTTAAAACTATTATTGAGGCGAAACCGATGATATACTTACAAACTGATGCGAGCTCTGATGGCTGGGGAGCTACGAATCAACATTCTAGTTGTGGGGGCCGATGGGATACCCTTGAGAATACAATGTTGGTATCACAAGGGATCAACTATTTGGAGCTGCTTGCAGCGTTTCACGGACTTCGTGCATATTGTTCCAAGATCTTTGGAGCACATGTCCGGCTCCAAATAGACAACACCACAGCGGTGGCGTATTTAAATCACATGGGCGGTACCAGGTCAGTTTCATGTGATAAATTGGCTAATTCAATTTGGCTCTGGTGTGTCAAGAGAGACATTTGGATTTCAGCCACCTATTTGCCAGGTGAGCTTAATTTTGTGGCGGACGCCAGGTCACGCAAGTTCAATGATAATATTGAATGGATGTTACATCCTGAAATTTTTGCAAAAATTACAGCCAAATTTGGGAAACCGGACATTGACCTTTTTGCGTCCCGGTTGAACCATCAGGTACCAACCTACGTCTCGTGGGAACCAGATCCTGGGGCTATAGCGTTAGATGCATTCTCGCTAGACTGGGGGAATTGCTTTTTCTATGCATTCCCTCCGTTTTGCCTCATCAGTCGGGTATTACGAAAAATTCAGATGGATGGTGCCAAGGGCATCCTTATCATACCCGACTGGCCTACACAGCCGTGGTATCCGATGGTCTTTGACACGCTCAGTGAACCTTGGGTCCGTTTGCAGGGTAGCCCAGAATTAGTTACTCACCCTGTATCAGGGGAGCCACATCCCTGCCATGGCTATTTAAATTTGTTGGCTTGCAGATTCTGAATCGGCCTTTAGTTGGATACGGCCTTTCTACCCGGACCATGGATACCATTGCAGCATCGTGCCGAGAGTCTACAAGGCGAAGATACCGCTCTCACATCAGGAAGTGGGAAGCCTTCTGCAGCCGCTCTCGCATCACGTACGATGCCGTGACTATAACCGACGTCCTGGAATTCCTCGCGGGGTTGCACCATGATGAACACTTAAGCTACAGTGCCATCAACAGTGCCAGGAGCGCTCTATCATTCTACCTCAATATTGAGGTGGGATCCAACAGGCTAGTGTCCAGGCTCATGCGGGGTATTTTCAATACGAATCCGCCTACACCACGCTACAATATCACCTGGGATGTCAGGGTAGTTTTAGCTCTGCTCAGGACGTGGTCCCCCATGGAAGGGCTCCAGCTGGACAAACTCACCATGAAGCTGGTGATGTTACTAGCGCTGACTTCAGCACGGAGGGTACAGACACTCCATAAACTACGTGTCGACAGAATGATGTCTACCCCCACAGAAGTAGTTTTCTTTGTTGACGAGCTACTAAAGCAGCATAGACCTGGGTGCACAGGGCTGCAGCTGAAGTTCCCGGCATACCCCGCAGATGCTAGGCTATGTTTAGCCTCCCACATCCGTTACTACGTCAAGGTGACGGCAAGCATCAGAGGAAAGGAGAGATACCTGCTTGTCACTCATAAGAGACCTCACCATTGAGTGACAACACAGACGATATCCAGGTGGCTTCGAGTCGTCTTGGGTAAGTCAGGTATCGACACTAATGTGTTCAAATCTCATTCCACCAGGGCTGCATCGGCGTCGGCGGCGAGGGTCATGGAGGTGCCCATGGACCATATTCTCGCCACAGCAGGATGGGCTAATGAAGCGGTGTTCCAGCGTTTCTACAACCGGCCCGTCGCTGCGCCTCTACAGTTCGCAGAAGCCGTACTAGATGCGGGGCAAGAACGTGGAGATGTCCCCGAATAAGGGGTTTTTTGATTTGTTGTTAATAAATATGATTTGTTTTGCAGTATGGACTAGTCAGCACGTTATTCCTCCCATCCATCCCTGGTAGTGGTGTGACAGCATGGACGTGGTCCAGGGCGTGTCATCACAGAAGCTTTGAAGTCTTCACGAAGTCACTCACGTGACTCCGAAATGAAATAGTAAGATTGAACGAGAACTTACCAGTTCGAAGGTTGATCTTTATTTCATGAGGAGTCGAAGTGAGGGATTTCGTGCCCTCCTCGCCCAACCCTCAATCACCTTCATCTGGTAATCTTAGTCGTTTTCATTCTTACTATGTGAAGTCATTTGTTTTGATTGGTTTCTGTGATTCCACGCCGCTACTTTGAAGTATGTCGAGCATGCGCGCCGGCGGGCTCTTCACGAAATCCCTCACTTCGACTCCTCATGAAATAAAGATCAACCTTCGAACTGGTAAGTTCTCGTTCAATCTTACTATTCCCTGCCACAGAGGGCAGTGGAGGCCAAGTCACTGGATGGATTTGAGAGAGAGTTAGATAGAGCTCTAGGGGCTAGTGGAGCCAAGGGATATGGGGAGAAGGCAGGCACGGGTTATTGATTGTGGACGATCAGCCATGATCACAATGAATGTCGAGACCCGAAACGTCACCTGTTCCTTCGCTCCATAGATGCTGCCTCATCCGCTGAGTTTCTCCAGTATTTTTGTCTACCTCCGATTTTTCCCAGCATCTGCAGTTCTTTCTTAAATAAATTGTCCCTAGTGCGTGTAGATTAGTGTTAGTGTGCGGGGATCGCTGGTCGATGCGGACTCGGTGGGCCGAAGGGCCTGTTTCAGCGCTGTTTCTCTAAACTAAACTAAATGTTAACTCATCTCAGAAATTAAAAAAACACGATAGCAATTTCATCATTTGGCAAAATGTTATAAAATAAAGAATTCAAAAACATAAGGGAACTATTACAGATACTGGAAACTAATGGGAGGCCAGTCACAATTGGGGACTTAAGCCACTTGTGAGAAAAGCATTTAAGTAAGTAAGTTTATTGGCCAAGTGTTCACATACAAGGAATTTGCCTTGGTGCTCCGCCCACAAGTAACAACATGACATACAGTGACAGTTACGAATGACTCAGAAAACACTAAACATTAATAATAATAAAACATTAATGATAAAACACCATTGATCAAGCATGTGAACCAACACAATATCAGATCAAAGGGAGGCGACAGATTTTTGGCTGTTGAGTAGAGCAACTACTCGTGGATAAAAACTGTTTTTATGTCTGGCTGTGGCAGCTTTGACAGTCCGGAGTCGCCTTCCAGAGGGAAGTGATTCAAAGAGTTTGTGGCCAGGGTGAGAGGGGTCAGAGATGATCTTGTCCGCTCGCTTCCTGGCCCTTGCAGTGTACAGTTCATCAATGGAGGGAAGGTTGCAGCCAATAACCTTCTCTGCTGATCGGACGATTCGCTGCAGCCTCCAGGTGTCGTGCTTGGTGGCTGAGCCAAACCAGACCATGATGGAGAAGGTGAGGACAGACTCTACGATGGCCGTGTAGAATTGGACCATCATTGCCGGTGGCAGATTGTGCTTCCTCAGCTGCCGTAGGAAGTACATCCTCTGTTGTGCCTTTTTGACTGTGGAGTGGATGGTAGCCCCCCACTTAAGGTCCTTGGAGATGATGGTTCCCAGGAACTTAAATGACTCCACAGATGTGACTGTGGTGTTGTTGATGGTGAGTGGGGTGAGGGGAGGGGGAGCTCTCCTAAAGTCTACAATCAATTCCACTGTCTTAAGAGCATTGAGCTCTAGGTTGTTGCGATGGCACCAGGACGCCAGCTGTGACACTTCCTGTCTGTAGGCAGATTCCTCCCCATCCTGGATCAGTCCAATCAGGGTTGTGTCATCCGCAAACTTGAGAAGCTTGACAGAGGAGTCTGTGGAGGTGCAGTCGTTGGTGTAGAGAGAGTAGAGGAGAGGAGAGAGTACGTAGCCTTGCAGTGCTCCGATGCTGAGTGTTTGCGGGTCCGAGATGTGCTTTCCCAGCCTCACATGCTGCTTCCTGTCTGTCAGGAAGCTGGTGATCCACTGACAGAGGAGTTCAGGCACAGTCAACTCGGAAAGTTTGGAGTGTAGTAGCTCTGGCACAATGGTGTTGAATGCAGAGCTAAAATCAACAAACAGGATCCTCGCATAGGTCCCCTGGCGGTCTAGCTGCTGGAGGATGAAGTGCAGGCCCAGGTTGACTGCATCATCCACAGATCTATTGGTCCGATATGCAAACTGCAGAGGGTCCAGCAGGGAGTTTGTGATATTTTTCAGCTTGGCCAGCACAAGCCTTTCGATTGTCTTCATGACTACAGAGGTCAGTGCGACAGGCCTGTAGTCATTAAGACCAGTAATCCTTGGCTTTTTGGGTACAGGGACAATAGTGGAGACTTTGAAGCAGGCAGGGACAGTACATGTTTGCAGGGACTGGTTAAAAATGTCTGTATAGACCGGTGCCAGCCGTTTGACACAGAGTTTAAGAGTAGAGGGGGAAACATTGTCAGCTCCTGGAGATTTCCAGCTCTTTTGTCCTCTGAAAAGCCTCTCCACCTCCTCTATTTTTATTGTTGTTATTAGATAAGTGATGTCGTGCAGCACAGAGGGTGTGGGTGATTGTGTGTGAAGTGGTGATTGGAGGGTCACCACTTACAGACTGAGGTCAGGCTGTGATTGGGTGTGAAGTGTTGGTTGGGGTGGGAAATGGTCCAGTCTTCTCATACTGGAGTCTTGCCTTAAGTAGGTGTGAAGTGGTGAATGGCAAGGAGAGGGTGCAGGGTCCATTCTTTGTAGACTGGGGTCTGGCTGTGTTGGTTGGGGATGGGGGGAGGGGGTACCAGGGTTACGTTTCTGATTTTCAAACCTGCAGTAAAACTCATTCAGGTCGTTGGTCAGCTGACGATTGTCCAAAGAGCGGGGGGCTTTCCTCTTGTAGCTGGTGATTTCTTGCAAGCCCTTCCAAACTGAAGAAGAGTCACTAGCTGAGAACTTGCTCCTCAACTTCTCAGAGTACCTTTCCGTGGCAGCTCTGATTCCTCTTCTCAGCTGGTACTTGGCCTGCCTGTAGACGTCTGCATCCCCGCTCCTGTTGGCCTCCTCTTTAGACCGTCGGAGCTGTCTGAGTTCTGCAGTGAACCAGGGCTTGTGTTGTTGAACCACGTCCGGGTCTTAGTTGTAATGCAACAGTCCTCGCAAAAGCTGACATACAGTGTCCGTATACTCATCGAGGCTTGTGTTGCTTCCCTGAACACATTCCAATCCTTGCAGTCAAGGCAGGATTGTAGGTTCTCAAAGCCCTCGCTTGTCCACCTTTTCGTTGTTCTGACCACAGGCTCAGCAGCTTTTAGCTTCTGCCTGTAGGTCGGAATAAAGTGAACTAGACAATGATCAGAGAGACCCAGACCCGCCCGGGGAACAGAGCGATATGCGTTCTTGATTGGCGTATAACAGTGGTCGAGTATTCTCTCTCCTCTGGTGGGGCAGGTAACATGAAGTCTGTATTTGGGGAGGTCACGGCTGAGGTTAGCTTTGTTAAAGTCCCCCTAAACAATGACCATGGAGTCCGGGAGGTAATTCTCTACCCTCATGACCTGGTCAGCGAGTTGTGTTTGTGCCTCACGTACGCAGGCTTGGGGGGGGGGGGAATGTAAACTCCAGCGAGAATAAATGATTTAAATTCCCTCGGCGAGTAGAACATGCAACTATTAATTGCAAAGAATTCATACCAGGATGAATTTAACACAAAAGTTTTTTTGTTCTTGCCTTGGCACCAATTCAATGTACATTTTGCTGCTTTTGTTTTCTTATCATTGTTGTTCTTTAATTATACTCTGTTAATGAGTGATCTGAAACGGGTGGATCAGAGTTTCTAAGCAACTTTGTGTACCCATTTTTACCCATGAATGACCAATTAAGTTTAAAAAAAAATGCTGCTACTTACAGGGGCGGCACGGTGGCGCAGCGGTAGAGTTGCTGCCTCACAGCGCCAGGGAGCCGGGTTCCATCCCGACTACGGGTGCTGTCTGTACGGAGTTTGCACGTTCTCCCCGTGACCTGCGTGGATTTTCTCCGAGATCTTCGGTTTCCTCCCACACTCCAAAGACGTTTAGGTTTGCAGGTTAATTGAATGGTATAAATGGAAAAAATTGTCCCTAGTGTGTGTAGGATAGTGTTAATGTTTGGGGATCGCTGGTCGGCATGGACTCAAAGGGCCGAAGAGCCTGTTTACGCGCTGTATCTCTAAACTAAACTAAACTTGTGTTTGCTGTTGTAAAAAATATATTCCTTAAATGTATGAAAAGATGATTTTTCTTTTGTTAGAGCACAAATGTTCGACATTTCATAGTTTAGCTTCCCACATATTTAATTTAATCTTGGTTTTTCAAAATGGCTACTGCTTCCATTGTTGCTAAAAAAAAGATCTCCTGGTCAGGAATTCTTTGAACTGTGCAGAGTCTAGGAGCAAGAGGTATAATTTGTTACAAGCTAGGTAACAGCTGATAGTTTTATGGTTTTGCTATCTAGAATTTAGAACGGAGACGAGGAAATACTTTTTCACACAGAGAGTTGTCAGACTGTGGAATTCTCTGCCTCAGAGGGCGGTGGAGGCCGGTTCTCTGGATGCTTTCAAGAGAGAGCTAGATAGAGCTCTTGAAGATAGCGGAGTCAGGGGATATGGGGAGAAGGCAGGAATGGGGTACTGATTGGGGATGATCAGCCATGATCACATTGAATGGCAGTGCTGGCTCGAAGGGCCGAATGGCCTACTCCTGCACCTATTGTCTATTGTCTAGCTTCCATTCTGCTACAGAACAGTGCAAGGGAAGAAAGACTCGTTCGTTTAGACTGATCGATGTCCTAATGCAAAGTCCTTGTGCTGAAATGTGACCTCTGTTACTCTTTCCACACATCCTAATCAAACACCATGTATTTACAACATTTCCAATTTCAATTAGAGGCGTGTTGCCCCAACACCACAGGATGGCACAGAGGCGCAGCAGGTAGAGCAGATGTCTCACTGTGCCAGAGACCTGCATTCGATACTGACCCCGGATGCTGTCAGTGTGGAGTTTGCACGCTCTCCTCATGACCGCATGGGTTTTCCATGGGTGCTCCCACAAGATGTGCGGGTTGGCAGGTTCATTAGCTGCGGTAGGGAGCGGATGAGAAAGTGGGATAACATAGAACTTGTGTGAACGAGTGGTCGATGGTTGGTGTGGGCCGAAGGGCCTGCTTCCATGTACGCTCTCCCCGTGACCTGCGTGGGTTTTCTCCGAGATCTTCGGTTTCCTCTCACACTCCAAAGACAAACAGGTTTGTAGGTTAATTGGCTTGGTATAAATGTAAAAATTGTCCCTGGTGTGTGTAGGATAGTGTTAATGTTCGGGGATTGCTGGTCAACATGGACTCGATGGGCCGAAGGGCCTGTTTCCATGCTGTATCTCTAAACTAAACTAAACTAAACCAGTTCTGTTGCTCAGGCCTGAGCAACCAGAACCAACACGCCCCATCCAAACTTGCCCCTACCTGCCCGCATTTGGCCCATACCAGACTGATTCCTGGGATGCCAGGACTTTCATATGAGGAAAGATTGGATAGACTCGGTTTGTACTCGATGGAATTTAGAAGATTGAGGGGGGATCTTATAGAAACCTACAAAATTCTTAAGGGGTTGGACAAGCTAGATGCTGGAAGATTGTTCCCGATGTTGGGGGAGTCCAGAACAAGGGGTCACAGTCTAAGGATAAGGGGGAATTCCTTTAGGACCGAAATGAGGAAAACATTCTTTACACAGAGAGTGGTGAGTCTCTGGAATTCTCCGCCACAGAAGGTAGTTGAGGCCAGTTCATTGGCTATATTTAAGAGGGCGTTAGATGTGGCACTTGTGGCTAAAGGGATCAGGGGGTATGGAGAGAAGGCAGGTACGGGATACTGAGTTGGATGATCAGCCATGATCACATTGAATGGCGGTGCAGGCTCGAAGGGCCGAATGGCCTACTCCTGCACCTATTTTCTATGTTTCTATGTTTCTATTCCTCTAAACCTCTCCCATCCCCCTTCTCTTTGAACCCCACCATGGCAGGACCTCGACTCAACCTACGTCCACTCCCGGTCCCCCCTCCGACCCCAACCCCCACCCTTGCCGTGTGTTCACCATGCCCCCTCTGACCTCCCCCTATCTGATACGGGACAGTCTGTCCTCAGCAGAGGCCTCACCTTCGTTCCCCTCCTCCCCCACTACAACGGGTTCCGGGTCCGCCATGATGTATAGCTCTTCTTCCGTCGCCTCCGCACCTTTTTCTATTGGAAGGAGTCCTCTCCACCCAGTGATGACCTCTTCTCCGGTCTCCACCGGACCCCCTCCTCTTGCACTCCCTCGGATGGCCCTCAACCCGCTTTAGACCGCTTTATTTCTGGAGAAGGGTCTCAACCCGAAACGTCACCTATCCATGTTCTCCACAGATGCTGCCTGACCCGCTGAGTTACTCCAGCACTCTGTGAAACGTCACCTATCCATGTTCTCCACAGATGCTGCCTGACCCGCTGAGTTACTCCAGCACTCTGTGAAACGTCACCTATCCACGTTCTCCACAGATGCTGCCTGACCCGCTGAGTTACTCCAGCACTCTGTGAAACGTCACCTATCCATGTTCTCCACAGATGCTGCCTGACCCGCTGAGTTACTCCAGCACTCTGTGAAACGTCACCTATCCATGTTCTCCACAGATGCTGCCTGACCCGCTGAGTTACTCCAGCACTCTGTGAAACGTCACCTATCCATGTTCTCCACAGATGCTGCCTGACCCGCTGAGTTACTCCAGCACTCTGTGAAACGTCACCTATCCATGTTCTCCACAGATGCTGCCTGACCCGCTGAGTTACTCCAGCACTTTGTGAAACGTCACCTATCCATGTTCTCCACAGAAGCTGCCTGACCCGTTGAGTTACTCCAGCATTTTGTGTCTACCTCTGATATTACCCGTTGTGTGGAGCCAGGATCTCTCGTAGACCGGGTACAGATTTCCTCAGCTCTAAGGAAATCACAAAGTGCTGGGTCAATTGTGGGGGGGGGGGGGGGGGGGGGGTCCTTCGGATCGAGTCTGAAGAAGGATCCTGAAACATCACCTGTCCAATCCCATAATTGTCACACGTTATGCTTCAGTACGTACTGATGACAATTAAATACCATTGAATCTTGACAGATGCTGCCTGACCCATTAGTGATAGGAGCAGAATTAGGCCATTTGGCCCATCAAGCCTACTCTGCCATTCAATCGTGGCTGGTCTATCTTTCCCTCTCTATGCCATTCTCCTGACACCCATACTAATAAATAATCTATCAATCCCCGCCTTAAAATATCCACTGACTTGGCCTCCACAGCCGTCTGTGGCAATGAATTCCACAGATTCACCATCCTCTGACTAAAGAAATTTCTCCTCATCTCCTTCCTAAAAGAATATCCATTGGCCTCTGGTCCTTGACTGTCCTACTAGTGGAAACATCCTCTCCACATCCACTCTATCCAGGCCTTATAATGCAGGTTAATTGGCCCTTCGGTCCATCAAGTCCACGCTGACCAAGATCCCGTACAGCCTCAAAAAGGCTGGCAGCATCATCAAAGACCCACACCATCCTGGCCACACACTCATCTCCCTGCTACCTTCAGGTAGAAGGTACAGGAGCCTGAAGACTGCAACGTCCAGGTTCAGGAATATCCACTTCCCCACAGCCACCAGGCTATTGAACTCGGCTCGGACAAAACTCTGAACATTAATAGCCAATTATCTGTTATTTGCACTTTATCAATTTATTTATTCATGTGTGTATATACTATTTAATAGTATATGGACACACTGATCTGTTTTGTAGTCAATGCCGTCTATGTTCTGTTGTGCTGAAGCAAAGCAAGAATTTCATTGTCCTTTCAGGGACACATGACAATAAACTCTCTTGAATCTTGAATCTTACACTATCCTGCACACTAGGGGACAATTTACAATTTATACCAAAGGCAATCAACCTACAAACCTGGGGTACACAAAATGCAGGAGAAACTCAGCAGGTGCAGCAACATCTATGGAGCGAAGGAAATCGGCAACGTTTCGGGCCGAAACCCTTCTTCAGGGGGGTGGGGGGAGGCGGGGGGAAGAAAGGAAAAAGGTTGAGGAGGAGCCCGAAGGCTGAGGGAGAGGTAGGAAGGGGAGGAGACAGCAAGGGTTAACAGAATTGAGAGAATTTGATGTTCGTGCCAAGAGGATGCAGACTCCCCAAGCGGAATATGAGGTGCTGTTCCCCCAATTTGCGGTGGGACTCACTCTGGCCGTGGAGGAGGCCCAGGACAGAGAGGTTGGATTCGGAGTGAGAGGGGGAGTTGAAGTGCTGAGCCACAGGGAGATCAGGTTGGTTATTGCGGACCGAGCGGAGTTGTTCGACGAAACGATCGCCAAGCCTCCGCTTGGTCTCACCGATGTAGATCAGCTGCGGATGCAGTAGATGAGGTTGGAGGAGGTGCAGGTGAACCTCTGCCGCAACTGGAATGACTGCTTGAGTCCTTGAATGGAGTTGAGGGGGGAGGTAAAGCGACAAACCTGTACGTCTTTGTAGTGTGGGAGGAAAGTGGAGCACCCGGAGAAAACCCACGCAGGTCACAGGGAGAACGTGCAAAGTCCACACAGCCAACAAACAGATTCAGATTCAATCTTTATTGTCATTGTGCAGTGTACAGTACAGAGACAACGAAATGCAGTTATCATCTCCACCCAGTGATAATGGAACAGCAAAATATATATATATGTAGGCATGTTACAAAACTTACCTTTA
Organism: Raja brachyura; assembly: GCA_963514005.1. The sequence goes on along the minus strand of OY740821.1, from coordinate 7,072,055 downwards.
GCGGTGCTGCAGTTCTGTCACTGGCTGTGTGCGCGACTTTGGCGCCTTTAAGGGGAGGGGGGGGGGGGCGGGGTTAAAATGCGGTTTTCCCCTGGCCATCCGGAATAATATTTTGTCGGAGTGCAATCTATTTCTGGAGATTCTTTCCGACCGCCGGTGTTAATTTTTTTAAAATTTTAAATAGCCCGACTATTCCAGTGCTGAGGTAAAATAAAAATTAGCTCCTAATGCCGTGAACGCCGACAACGGGGACCGATTTTACGTAGGGGACAGGTAAATGAAAGCTGTTTATTTTTACATATAAACCTGGTGGTTTAGGTGACTTTAATCAATCTTTCATGTTGCGAAACGGTGATTTAGTCCCCATATGAACCGGCAGAATTTTTCCTGCCGATATGGGGTTTAAATTCACCGCAACTGCAACGTTCTAATCCATCTCGTTCCAGAAATCCCACGCGCAAGCTGTTTAAATGGCCATTAATTTACAGGCATTAAACACTTAATTCCTTCAATCTGGCCCATAAATTCATGACAATGAGATTTAAAAATCATGTTATATTGTGAATTCTTGTGTGAATGTTATTTGGACACTTAGGCTTTTTAAAAAAAGTTTATATTTTCTTAAGAAATGGATAGATGTTTAGATCTAGTAATTGAATTTTGTAATTAGCTACAGTTAGGTAACTAACTAATTATATGCTTTAATTTCAGGTTATGCAAGTAAGATTGTTTCATATTTGTTTCAGAATGCTTCAATCTATAATAACTGAAAATTTCTTTCAGTTCTCTTAATTTTTTAGACAGTTATGGGCTTTTGACTGTCCTCGATCACAACTTTTATGTTCAGTCAATGGAAAGGCAATGGGGAACAAGATGCTAATTTCCGAGTATGAAAATGGCCATAACTTTTTTAATACTGAAGATATGAAAGTGAATTAGGTGTTAAATTAAACTTCTTTTTATGCTTTATCTGATGGGATAAATTACAGACTTGACTTTTTTAAATCTCAAAATGTTGTAACATTGCTACTGTACGTACATGGGATGACAGATGATCTTTGGTCAGGATTGCACCCGGGTGTGAGGCAGCAACTCTACCGCTGCCCAGCGGACGGGCCCGGGATGGCCGGCAGTCAGGGCCAGTGAGCGGGGGAGATGGCGTGGCTCAGGTCGGCGTTGCAGTGGCTGGTGGAGCTGCTGGTGTTGCCGGTGAGTGTCCTGCGCTACGCGGGGCTGTGGGACCCGCTGTACAAGCGCTTCTTCCCGCACCTCATGTGCTCCTTCGTGGCCGACATCAACAGGAAGATGGCGAAAGTGAAGAAGGAGCTGTTCGACGAGCTGCCGGCCTTCGCGGCCGCAACTCCGGCGGCAACACCGCCGCCGCTCAGCGTGCTGGAGGTGGGCTGCGGCACCGGCGCCAACTTCCCCTTCTACCCCTGGGGCTGCAAGGTCACCTGCCTCGACCCCAACCCCAACTTCGAGCGCTTCCTGCACCGCAGCATCGCCGACAGCGGCCACGTCGAGCTGGAGAGGTTCGTGCTGGGCAGCGCCGAGGACATGCAGCAAGTGGCGAGCGGCTCCATGGACGCCGTGGTGTGTACACTGGTGTTGTGCAGCGTCCGCGACATCGACCTGGCCTTGAGCGAGATCCTGCGTGTGCTCAGACCGGTAAGAAATGTGTGTCACAGCGAGCGTGTGAGTGGTGGTTTATAGAAGGATCTGCAGCTGCTGGAGAAACTCGGCGGGTCAGGCAACGTCTATGGAGCGAAGGAGATAGGCGACGTTTCGGGTCAGAGAGAGAGAGAAATAAAAGGAGAGAGAAAGGGAAAGAAAAAGAGAGAGAAGGAAAGAAAAAGAGAAAGAGAGAGAAAGAAAAAGAAGGAAAGGGAAAGAAAGAGCGGGAAAGGGAATGAAAGAGGGAAAGGGAGAGAAAAAGAGAGAGCAAGCAAGAGAAAAAGGGAGCGAAAGAGAGAGAGAGCAAGGGAAAGAAAACGAGAGAGAGAGGGAAAGAAAACGAGAAAGGGAGAGAAAACGAGAGAGAGCAAGGGAAAGAAAAAGAGAGAGTAAAGGGCCTGTCACACTAGCGCGCGATTAGACGCGACAAGCGCGACCTACCGTGGTCGCTTTAGTCGTCCGGCCTCGCGTGACCCTGTCCCACTGCGATCGCCGGAGTCTCGTGGAGTTGCGCGGACTCGTGTGGAGCTGGTGTCGACATCGCGCGTAGTGTCCAAAAACCGACACTGCTTAAAAATTACGCGCGGCAAAATCCTGTCGCGCGGAACGTGATGACGTTTTGACGTTGTGCGTCTTCAGCGTGGCGTTGCGTGATGACGTCACTGCCCGACGTCGTGCAACGCGCATGCTCATGCGCATCGTCACGTGATGAAAAATAACGTCCTTCCTTCGGACGTCGCGCGTGTAATCGCGCGCTAGTGTGACAGGCCCTTCACTCGCACCGGGATCGCCTGACCCCCACGCGACCCCCGCGTCCGAATTTGTCGCGCTTATCGCGTCTAATCGCGCGCTAGTGTGACAGGCCCTTTAGATTCAGCTCTTGAGGCCAGGGCCTCTGAATCTGAGAGGAATTTTATCAGTGGGTACAAAGTTTCCTTCGAGCCCCCTTCCCTTCTCTATACTATTCTTATACCAATGTAAAGCACTTTGGCCAACGCTAATTGTTTTTTAAATGTGCTATATAAATAAAAGTGACTTGACTTGACCATTTCGGGCCGAGACCCTTCTTCTTCTGAAGAAGAAGGGTCTCGACACGAATCGTCACCCATTTCCTTCTCTCCATAGATGCTGCCTCACTCTCTGAGTTTCTCCAGCATTTTTGTCTACCTTCGATTTTCCAGCATCTGCAGTTCCTTCTTAAATGAATTGTTTTATCCACTACGGTTCTATGCCATGAGCTGTGGCCTGTGAAGGGCCTGTCCCACTTGGGCGACAGCCTGAAAAGAGGTTGTCGCGGCATGGTCGGGGCGTGACGCGTGTAGCAGGCACGTGCCGTCAGGGTAGGCAAGGTAGGCACTGCCTACCCTGACTAAAATTATAACATAGTCATTACTAAATATAAATAGTAACGGCAAGGGTGAATTACGCCTATGTAAGAGACCGATCTCTTAGGTAGGCATAATTCCCCGTGCCTTTCATCCGCAGCGCTTGTAACACGGGAAGCTCTGTGCAGCCCACGTGCCGTCAGCGCTGCCTGAAGCCGCCAGTTTCAAGCGGGGCTGAAGGCAGCTGAAATTCTGCCTTTGCAGCCCTGCGCATGCGCATCAGTCTACTGCGCATGCGCAGCGCACGTTTCTTGGCGGGGTTTTCAAATATGGTTTATCGTGTACCAATGATGTGGTAAGTACATTTCTTGGTGATATTTTTAAATACCGTATTTCCCATGGTGTGGGGGTTGGTGGGGGGGAGGGGAGAGCTCCTTTCACAGCGTTTGGGGAGTCTGGCCCGGGGTAAAGTTGCAGGGAGGGCACGAATGTTATGAATGTGGGGTCGGGAGCATCCACTTGCGACGCTCCTTGCACGGAGGCGTGGAATGCCACCGCATTGAGGCCGGGGAGGGGGAGAGAAGTAGCTCGGGTGCTCCATTCCACCTTAGCTCCTTCTGCCGGTCCCCGCTCACCTCTGGCAGCTCTCCATCTAAAAACCTCTCTCCAGCCGCTCGCTGGCCTCACTCATGTCCTTAAATTCCGACAGCGAATTACTCGGCTGTGGGAATTTAAGGATTTGCAGGAAGCCGCTGACATGAGCGAAGTCGGTGAACGGCAGGTGACAGGTGTTCCGACGGAGAGCACCGAAAGGTGAGCGGGCCGGCAGAAGGCACTGAAGTGGTGGCCACTTCTGCTGTCGGGTCCCGGTGGCCGCTCGTAGCGCCCCGAGCTGCTTCTATCCCCAGCTACAGTGAGTGGCTTCGCACCCGGAGAGCTGCATTAGTTGTGAGTGAGTGATTTACTGGCAGTATCCCCGACACCCTCCTTCTCAACACTCATGCCCTCCCCACAACTTTACCCCTGGCACAGACTCTCCACACACTGTGAAAGGAACTGTTCCCCCAATTGGTCCCTTGAACAAGTGTTGTCATTCAATAAGATGACAACTGATTCAACTATTCCCTGTGCTCCCGTTTTTCCCATCTCTCCATCTGCCATCACCCTTCACCCCCCCCCCACCCTTTCAGTAATTCAGAAGACTAGGAAGTCATGGGCAAATTGAATTGTCACTGTTTTTTATTATTTTATTTATTTAATGGAGAGAACAATCTGCACATGTGCGGTTTAATTTTTTTTAAGCGGACTGAGTGCCTACCCTGAGTAATTACTCACGGCACGTGCCTAGCGTGTAGTCACGCGCGGTGTCTCCCTGCCGCCCCCTGGATCTGGGAATGTTCAAAATCTTCAGGCGACATCTGGGTGTCTCATCATGTTGTGCGCCCTGTCACACGCTGATGTACGCTGTCCTGCGGGTGACGGCCGGTGACGTGGGTATGTAAAGCGCCGACTTATCCACTAAAAAGTTATTGGCCCCTAGATTTATTGTAGATAAGTTCATTTCCAATGTGATTATTATACTTCGGTGTAACCTTCTTGTGTTGTGAAGGCGGGTGACGCAGATTGTCGTAGCGTGACGTTGTCGGTGAGGTGGAGTGTCGTACAACTTGACTGTTTTTAGGGCGTCAGTTGCTGACGTTCGCAGTCGCTGGAAAATATTGTAAAGTGGGACAGGCCCTTTAAGCTTCAAACTTGTGCATGACCATTACACAAAGCAGGAGAGACACAATACGCTGGAGAGAGCGAGAGAGACAGAGAGAAGCAATGGGTGATGTTTCATGTCGAGACTCTTCTTCAGTCTGAAACAAGGGTCACCCATTGCTTCTCTCCAGAGATGCTGCCGGTCCCGCTGCGTTACTCCAGCATTTTGTGTCCATCTTCAATTTTTTTGGCCCCGCTCTGGGAGTAGGAGTGGGGGCGGATCCGGACCGCAACGGCCGTAAGCCCCAGGCCGAGCTCGGCGACCGTTTGCCTGCTTCTGTTGCTGTTGGAGGTGAGACGTTGCGTCGCACCAGGATCTTGGGCCTGTCCCACTTTGGCTGTCAGTTCCGCGACAGGCCGTTGGCGCGCAAAGATTTTGTTCGCTACATAATTTCAGAGCCCCGCGCGATTTCGCGCACATCTACATACCCTTCCGCACTCTTCAGTGGGACCGGCCCCGCGTGGCCACACGATGCCCGTCACGCCTCAACGCGACCACAAGGTCGTGTAATTTGCGTGCCAAGGACATGTAAGTGGGACAGGCCCTTTGTGCTCCTATACTCCCTCCATGATAAATATATTTTATTTTTCTATGTGATTATTTTCCTATTTTTCTATGTTTCTATAAATAAATATAAATAAAATATAAGGATCAGAAAGCACATTTGTTTTGAACATCTTTGTTTATGCTTCAATACAGATAAGGAGAAAGAATTCACATTGAGCACCCTTTTATATTTCAATGCAGATCAGATCACCAGAAGACATAATTATTAGTAAAAAGTAAAAAAAAGGTAGATAGGCCTCGTATTTACTTTAAATAAAGAACTTTCCTGGCCTATTTTTAGTGAAAAGTTTCAAAAAACAGCATGAAAATTAATTGTTCTGGCAATGTTTGATTTGATACTTCGCCTGGCCAAATCCACAGGATGTTCCTGACATTGTAGACCTTAAATAATTCTTAATCAGCTTGAGTTTGCTGAATGACCTCTCTGCAAAAGCTTAAGAAAGAACTGCAGATGCTGGAAAAATCAAAGGTAGACGAAAATGCTGGAGAAACTAAGCCGGTGAGGCAGCATCTACGGAGCGAAGGAAATAGGCGACGTTTCGGGTCGAGACCCTTCTTCAGACTGCAAAAGCGACTGTCGCTGGAATTGTTAATAGAAACATAGAAACATAGAAAATAGGTGCAGGAGTAGGCCATTCGGCCCTTCGAGCCTGCACCGCCATTCAATGTGATCATGGCTGATCATCCAACTCAGTATCCCGTACCTGCCTTCTCTCCATACCCCCTGATCCCTTTAGCCACAAGTGCCACATCTAACGCCCTCTTAAATATAGCCAATGAACTGGCCTCAACTACCTTCTGTGGCAGAGAATTCCAGAGACTCACGACTCTCTGTGTAAAGAATGTTTTCCTCATTTCGGTCCTAAAGGAATTCCCCCTTATTCTTAGACTGTGACCCCTTGTTCTGGACTCCCCCAACATCGGGAACAATCTTCCAGCATCTAGCTTGTCCAACCCCTTAAGAATTTTGTAAGTTTCTATAAGATCCCCCCTCAATCTTCTAAATTCCAGCGAGTACAAGCCGAGTCTATCCAATCTTTCCTCATATGAAAGTCCTGACATCCCAGGAATCAGTCTGGTGAATCTTCTCTGTACCCCCTCTATGGCAAGGATGTCTTTCCTCAGATTTGGAGACCAAAAACTGTACACAATACTCCAGGTGTGGCCTCACCAAAACCCTGTACAACTGCAGTAGAACCTCCCTGCTCCTATACTCAAATCCTTTCGCTATGAATGCTAACATACCATTTGCTTTCTTCACTGCCTGCTGCACCTGCATGCCTACATTAGTTACATTAATTGGGGTTACATTAGCTCCACTCCCTTCCTCATTACTCAATACCCAGTCTAGAATAGCCTGCTCTCTCGTTGGTTCCTCCACATGTTGGTTGAGAAAACTATCCCGCATACATTCCAGGAAATCCTCTTCCTCAGCACCCCTGCCAATTTGATTCACCCAATCTACATGCAGATTGAAGTCACCCATTATAACCGTGTTACCCTTGTTGCATGCATTTCTAATTTCCTGTTTGATGCCATCCCCAACTCCAATACTACTGTTAGGTGGCCTGTACACAGCTCCCACTAGCGTTTTCTGCCCCTTAGAGTTTCGCAGCTCTACCCATATCGATTCCACATCCTCCACGCTAATGTCCTTCCTTTCTATTGCATTAATCTCCTCTCTCACCAGCAACGCTACCCCACCTCCTTTTCCTTTTCGTCTATCCCTCCTGAATATTGAATATCCCTGGATGTTCAGCTCCCAGCCTTGGTCATCCTGGAGCCATGTCTCCGTGATCCCAACTATAGCATAGTCATTAATTGCTATCTGCACCTTCAACTCATCCACCTTATTACGAATGCCACCTTATTACTCATCCACCTTATTACGAAGTATTCTTAAGCTAACACAAACATTTGGAAACAGGTCACCAAGTCTGTACTCTGTTAACAAGTTCAACAGATCTAATGGCTTTAACTGGGCATTTACGAAATTTGCTTTATGTACCGAGGGTAAATGTTGCATTTCTTTTCCAAAATCATCACCGTTAATGTCAGCAGGATATTGCTCTGATAAAGATAAAGCTTTTCTCTCCACATCACTTTGACATGGTGAGATATTTCCACCAGAAATCAAGCTGTTTGGCCAACTGCTTAACAACATTGAAGTGGACAGTTATATAACATTGTCTACCAAAACGTGAAACACACACTTTCTGAAGTAGGCCTCTACTGGCGTATCATCTGTGCCATTCATTTCCTCCAAGTTAGCATCGGGCGTGCTGTCATCATGCGGCCTTGGCCTCTTGCCCCGAACTCCACCACATCTGAGGGAGAGTTTTATTTCTACCTTTAGGTTTGACGCTTTTGCTTCATTCCACGTGGACTTCCAGTTGTTTCCAAGTTTTGTCAGATCTGTGAGGAGAGTTTCTTTGTTTGCTGCTTCAACATCCAGTGTGCCATCTCTAGCGTGGATGACCCTGTTTCAAATATCTATGCCAGCTAATAGTTTGTAGCACACAGCTGACATCAACACACGGGCTAAAGATGTCACATATCATAAAATTCCATGGACTTCATTTCTTGGTGTGCCCATCAGATTTAGTTCTAGGAGGTCTTCCAGTGCTAAGTAAACGCCAGGCAAGTGAACCGCAAAAGGCTTCACCCATATCACACAATCTGACCATCTTGTTTCAGGCCTACCATTGAAGAGAACAACCTAGATGGATTTGTAGTAATTTCCACCGCTTAGGACTGGAACTGAACAGGTGGTACTCGGTTTGAATTGTTCCAAAATGGGTTAATGCTTCAGGTATGCATTCAGCAGCATCATTTCCACATGTGACAACCAACCGCAAGGTGAAAAAATTGCTGTTGAGCATTGTTCTTGTATTTTTGCTTGTGCCCCGTTGTGGCGTCAGCATAAACATAGGCCACTTAAGCTCGAACCCTCGTCAGGAGAGGGTGGGCACACGACGTCATGGGCAGAGGGAGTGTCCTGGTACATAAGCTCTCTCACCACGAGACCCACCAGGAGTTTACCGGTAGCTGAGCCCGAGGGAACAACCTCGCTCAGCTACAACAACCCTACATATAGTTAGCGCACCCACTATATGTGTGACAACAGAATAAAGAACCACTTGCACCAACCTGATGTCTATTCTTTATTCGCCACGTATGGTGCCGCTACATTGGTGACCCCCGACTGTCCGAATTTAAATTTTGACTCGCCTGAAGACGCAGCCTCGGGAGACCTGATGTCTGCAGCCGGCTGCCCAGCCCTGCAGAACTACGCTGCCGTCAACCAGGCCCTGCAGTGAGGTATGTCGCTGCTGCCCCACCAGCTGCTGCAGGAGCTGCGAGCATTGCAGCCTCCTGCCCACGGCAGCCCCGACACACGCCCGACGGCCCTGGGAGCAGAGTGAGTACCTGCCACTCTCCCGCTCCCGACAACGGACCCCGGCTCCGGGCCTTGCACCGGAATGCAACTGACCGGGGACACTGCTCCAGGCCTCACTAGGTCTCCAGGCCCCAGCACCGCTCCAGGCCTCACCACGTCTCCAGGCCCCAGCACCGCTCCAGGCCTCACTGGGTCTCCAGGCCCAGCACCTCTACAGGCCCCAGCACCGCTCCAGGCCTCACCGCGGCTCCAGCCCCTGCACCGGACCCGGCTCCAGGCCTCACCGCGTCCCCAGGCCCTGCACCGGACCCGGCTCCCGGCCTCACCGCGTCTCCAGGCCCAGCACCGGACCCGGCTCCAGGCCTCACCACGTCTCCAGGCCCTGCACCACGCCTGGCCCCGCCGACCGCTGCACCTGAAAAAGTGGGCTTACCTGAGGCGGCCGCCGAAGCCGCCCTTCAGCTCCTCGCCGGCCTCCAGTCACCAGGTGATTCCTCTTCACCCGGCCGGCAAAATGGCCGCCGCGCCATCTTGAAACGGGCGGCTTCCGACTACAAACATGGCCGCCGCCGGCCGGAAGTGCACTACGAACTTACCTGGCTGCCGTCTACAGCGCCATCTTCTGGCCGGATGCCGTCCCTGCAGCTTCACTGCCAGCAACAGCGCCACCGTCAGTTCGGCTGCTGTCACTGCAGTCTCACCGTCATCCACAGCGCCACCTTCCGGCCGGATGCCGTCCCTGCAGCTTCACTGCCAGCAACAGCGCCACCGTCAGTTCGGCTGCTGTCCCTGCAACCTCACCGTCATCCACAGCGCCACCTTCCGGCCGGATGCCGTCACTACAGCCTCACCACTGTCCACAGCGCCACCTTCCAGCTGGATGTTGTGGCTGCACGATGAACACTGGACAATTTGAAATTTAGACACTGGACACATTATTATTATTTTTTTTTTAATCCAACTGATTTTTTTGTGTGCACTGCAATTAGTTTGTATATTGTATTTGGTTTTCCCCCCATCGTTTTTGGGGGCCGTGTGTCACAGGACACTCTCCCTTAGCTGGTCAAGGAGATGCAACCGTGTCTCTTCAGTCTCGTCGCACCCCTCGGTACATCGGGATCTCACACGCAGAGCGTCAACTGCGCCCGTGTAGAGCACCGTCCCGACCCACGCCCGGGGTGTCCCAGACCTCTTCTGTCCGGCGGCTTCTGCATCGGTCTCCTCGCACCCCTCGGTACATCGGGATCGCCCACGCAGAGCGTCAACTGCGCCCGTGGAGCCCTCCGTCCCGACCCACGTCCGGGGTGTCCCAGACCTACATGCAGGAGCCTCCCTTGACCAAGCTATTCCTTCCTCCTGTTCTGGGGGGGGGTCCTGTGGCGTCAGCATAAACATAGGCCACTTAAGCTCGAACCCTCGTCAGGAGAGGGCGGGCACACGACGTCATGGGCAGAGGGAGTGTCCTGGTACATAAGCTCTCTCACCACGAGACCCACCAGGAGTTTACCGGTAGCTGAGCCCGAGGGAACAACCTCGCTCAGCTACAACAACCCTACATATAGTTAGCGCACCCACTATATGTGTGACAACAGAATAAAGAACCACTTGCACCAACCTGATGTCTATTCTTTATTCGCCACGTATGGTGCCGCTACATCGTTGTATTTTCCAGCCACACCTGGAGTTTTGTGTGCAGTTTTGGTCCCCTAATTTGAGGAAGGACATTCTTGCTATTGAGTGTAGGTTCACTATTATTGAGTGAATGGATAATTATTCAATAATTGAGTGAATGGAGCGGCTGGGCTTGTACACCCTGGAGTTTAGAAGGATGAGAGAGGATCACATTGAAACATAAGATTATTAAGGTTTTGGACACGCTAGAGGCAGGAAACATGTTCCCGATGTTGGGGGAGTCCAGAACCAGGGGTCACAGTTTAAGAATAAGGGGTAAGCCATTTAGAACGGAGATGAGGAAACACTTTTTCACACAGAGAGTTGTGAGTCTGTGGAATTCTCTGCCTCAGAGGGCGGTGGAGGCTGGTTCACTGGATACTTTCAAGAGAGAGCTAGATGGGGCTCTTAAAGATAGCGGAGTCAGGGGATATGGGGAGAGGCAGGAACGGGGTACTGATTGGGGATGATCAGCCATGATCACATTGAATGGCGGTGCTGGCTCAAAGGGCCGAATGGCCCGTACCCGTGTACCTATTGTCTATTTGCCGCATTATCGTAGGCTACTCTACATTCACTGAGAGGAATGGCATGTTCTTTCAATGTATCAGTTACCAACTGAACAATTTCTTCCCCTCTTTTGTTGCTGCAGTCTGCAAACTTGAGAAAGCTTTCTTGAATCTCACACTGCATTTCTTTTAAAAGAAATATTGTTTGTTCAATATGGGAGGAATCTGGTGTGGCATTTACTATTACTTCAAGGTACTTTGCAGATTGCCTCCCAACTTCTATACTCAATACTCTGATGAAGGCCAAAGTGCCAAACGCCTTTTTGACCACCTTATCTACCTTCAAGGAACCATGCACCTGTACTAGATCCCTCAGCTCTACAACACTCCCCAGAGCCCTACCATTTACTGTGTTGTTCCTGCCCACGTTAGACATGTTTGAAAACACACAGGTTTGTAGGTTAATTGGCTTCAGTAAAATTGCAAATTGTCCCTTGTGTTGAGGATAGGGTTAGAGTGCGGGGATCACTGGTCGGCGCGGACTCGATGGGCCGATGGGCCTGTTTCCATGTCGTATCTCTAAACGAAACTACTTCCCAAATAATTATATTAGATAATTAGATCCATTATTGATTGCACCAATTCTGATCAATGGTTGCAAAGATAGTTCCAAGGAAATTAGTAACAAGGAAACAATTAACTTGAGGAAGGACATTCTTGCTATTGAGGGAGTGCAGCGTAGGTTCACAAGGTTAATTCCCGGGATGGCGGGACTGTCATATGCTGAGAGAATGGAGTGGCTGGGCTTGTACACTCTGGAGTTTAGAAGGATGAGAGGGGATCTCATTGAAACATGTAAGATTATTAAGGGCTTGGACACACTAGAGGCAGGAAACATGTTCCCAATGTTGGGGGAGTCCAGAAATAGGGGCCACAGTTTAAGAATAAGGAGTAAGCCATTTAGAACAGAGACGAGGAAACACTTTTTCTCACAGAGAGTTGAGAGTCTGTGGAATTCTCTACCTCAGAGGGCAGTGGAGGCAGGTTCTCTGGATGCTTTCAAGAGAGAGCTAGATAGGGCTCTTAAAGATAGCGGAGTCAGGGGATATGGGGAGAAGGCAGGAATGGGGTACTGATTGGGGATGATCAGCCATGATCACATTGAATGGCGGTGCTGGCTCGAAGGGCCGAATGGCCTACTCCTACACCTATTGTCTGTTTGCCCCATTGATGTAAGCACAACTCATAACTCATCGCTGGTAGAGTTTCTCGGTAACAGTAAATATAAGAATCATCAATAGTGCGTGATATAGTTCTCACCCACAGTTCGAACCATAAGTTTGCTCAATTGATTTAAGTAAAGGTACCGCAGTGGTAGAGTTGCTGCCTCACAGCGCCAGAGACCCGGGTTCAATCCAGACTACAGGTGCTGTCCGTATGGAGTTTGCACGTTCTCCCTGTGACCTGCGTGGGTTTTCTCCGGGTGCTCCAGTTTCCTCCCACACTCCAAAGACTTACAGTCTTGTCGATTAATTGGCTTCAGTAAGATTGTAAATTGTTCCAACTGTGTGGGGATCGCTGGTCGGCACCGACTCGGTGGGCCGAAGGGCCTGTTAACCCGCGCTGTATCTCTAAACCAAACTAAATGATAGAATTTTTCGAGGTAGCCATTCGGCCCTTCGAGCCAGCACCGCCATTCAAGACACTGCGTACGCCCCCAATGTGCCGGCGGGCCGGCAGGCCGTTGGCGCGCTACATTTTCAGACAGTGCGGGATTTTCGGAGCCCCGCACAACTCCATACACCTCTGCGCTTCTAAGTGCGACCGGCCCCGTGCGGCCATACGGTGCCCGTACGCCTCAAGCGACCACGTTTGGTCGCGCCAGACACATGCAATCATATGCAAGTGGGACAGGCCCTTTACACTCTCCCTATTAAGTGCTTTATCAGGCCTTGTTGAGCAATGGGGACTGACTTTGGCCAGCCTTTACATATACTTCATGACTAAGGAAGGTGGCCACGTACTGAAGTTTTCTAGTTTTACATTACCTACAGATAACCCTGGAAGCTGACATTTAGCATCATCAGTCAGCAGTTTAGTGAAACATCACAAAATGTGCGGAGCCAGACTGGTGTAAATGAAATAGATGTTGCAGAGGGATGCATCTACAGTGTGGACCGAGGCAAAGGGTGGGTGAACTGTGGCAATGCTGTTAAATGGAGCAGCCATTTCCAGCAAGCACACACACAGCTCGACATTCAAATTTTCCACCTATTCCCTGCCAACTCATAAAATCAATCTTCCTTTAATTGACCAGCATATTGATTTCAACAATGGCAACCATTTACGGATTGAAGCCTCAAAGATGTGAACCTTCATTGTAGCAGTAGGGATAATAGATTGTGTATTCTGTGGCACATCTTCACTTTGCTTACTCTGAACAACAATTAATATCCTCCAGCGATGTATCGAACAGCATTCTGGAGAAGTGTCCCGACCTGAAACGTCACCTATCCATGTTCTCCACAGATGCTGCCTGACCCGCTGAGTTACTCCAGCACTCTGTGAAACGTCACCTATCCATGTTCTCCACAGATGCTGCCTGACCCACTGAGTTACTCCAGCACTCTGTGAAACGTCACCTATCCATGTTCTCCACAGATGCTGCCTCACCCGCTGAGTTACTCCAGCACTCTGTGAAACGTCACCTATCCATGTTCTCCACAGATGCTGCCTGACCCACTGAGTTACTCCAGCACTCTGTGAAACGTCACCTATCCATGTTCTCCACAGATGCTGCCTGACCCGCTGAGTTACTCCAGCACTCTGTGAAACGTCACCTATCCATGTTCTCCACAGATGCTGCCTGACCCGCTGAGTTACTCCAGCACTCTGTGAAACGTCACCTATCCATGTTCTCCACAGATGCTGCCTGACCCGCTGAGTTACTCCAGCACTCTGTGAAACGTCACCTATCCATGTTCTCCACAGATGCTGCCTGACCCGCTGAGTTACTCCAGCACTCTGTGAAACGTCACCTATCCATGTTCTCCACAGATGCTGCCTGACCCGCTGAGTTACTCCAGTACTCTGTGTCTAAACAGCTACATATAGTTGCAGAACTTATTTCTTGGAGCGCAGGAGGCTGAGGGGTGATCTTATGGAGGTGCAACTGATAGGGTGTGTTTTACACAAGCTAGGGGAATCAAGAACCGGAGGACATAGGTTTAAGGGGAGAGGGGCAAGATTGTATAGGATCCTGAGGGGCATCTTTTCTCACTCGGAGGGAAGTGGTTGCATCGAACGAGCTATCAGAGGAGGTAGTTGGGTATCTTAGATGGGGCATCTTTGTCAGCATGGGTGAGTTGGGCGGAAGGGAAGTTCATAGCTCACTGAAGTTGGCAGCACAAGTAGATAGGGTGGTAAAGACGGCATCAGGTATGGTATGCTTGCCTTCATTGCTAGAGGCATTAAGTATATGAGTCAGGAAGTCACGATGCAGCTCTATAGGGCCTTGGTCAGGCCGCATTTGGAATATTGCGTGCGTTTCTGGTCGTCCCGTTACAGGAAGTTTTGGAAACTTTGGAGGGTTGTGCAGAAGAGATTTACCAGAACGCTGACATGATGTTGTCTGGATTCGAAGGTTTCAGCTACAGGGGGAGGTTGGAACAAGGGTCTCGACCCAAAACGTCACCCATTCCTTCTCCAGAGATGCTGCCTGTCCCGCTGAGTTACTCCAGCATTTTGTGTCTACCTTCGATTAGACTACCTTCTACCAGCGTCTGCAGTTCCTTCCTACGCAGGAGCTTGGAAAGACTTGGATTGTTTTCTCTGGAACGTCAGAGGTTGAGGAGAGACTTGATAGAAGTGTCTAAAACTATGAGAGGCATAGATAGGGTAGACAGTCAGAACCTTTTCCCCAGGGTGGAGATGTCCAACACTATAGGGCGCAGCTATAAGGTGAGAGGGGGGAAGTTTAAAGGAGATGTGCGGGGCAGGTTTTTTTACACAGAGGGTGGTGGGTGCCTGGAACGCGCTGGCGGGGGGTGGGGGTGGAGGCGGATACGATAGTGGCGTTTAAGAGGCTTTTGGACAGGCGCGTGGATATGCAGGGAATGGAGGGATATGGATCACGTGCAGGCAGAGGAGATCAGTTTAAATTGGCATTATGTTCGGCATGGACATTGTGGGCCGAAGGGCCTTGTCCTGTTCTATGACTCTCCAACCATGTCAGAAACAATGCGGAAGTCACTCCTTGTTTCAGTACAAGATGTTTGAAAATGCTGGGAATGTTATTAGTTGCAGCATGAAAATCATAATGTACAAATTAAGGGTTTCACACAGAGGGTGGTGGGTGTATGGAACGAGCTGCCAGAGGAGGTAGTTGAGGCTGGGACTATCCCAACGTTTAAGAAACAGACAGGTACATGGATAGGACAGGTTTGGAGGGATAGAGACCAAACGTGGGCAGGTGGGACTGGTGTAGCTGGGACATGTTGGCCACACTGTATGACTCTAACTGCTGAACCAAGCGAAGAATAACATCACCTAATCTCTCTTCACCTTTGTAGCTCAAAAGGTACACAGGAGTTTGGCCGAATAATTCGCTGATGCAAGCCGTCCTGTCTTCCAATGTAGTGAATGTTGCCATGGGGGGGTAATCTACTTAATAATTAAAATCAACGAGTCTATCTATCATTGACGTCTTGTCTTGTGGCATATAGTTGGCCTTCATTGGGAGAGGATTTGTGTTTCGGAGCAAGGAGGTCCCGCACCTGCAGTGAGACCGCACCTGGAGTATTGTGTACAGTTATGGTCTCCTAATTTGAGGAAGGACATTCTTGCTATCGAGGGAGTGCAGTGTAGGTTCACCAGGTTAATTCCCGGGATGTTCAAGAAGGAACTGCAGATGCTGGAAAATCCAAGGTAGACAAAATTGCTGGAGAAACTCACAGGGTGCGGCAGCATCTATGGAGTGAAGGAATTAGGCAACGTTTCGGGCCGAAACTCTTCTTCAGATTCCCGTGATGGCGGGACTGACATAAGATGAAAGAATGGATCGACTGAGCTTGTATTCATTGGAATTTAGAAGTATGGGGGGATCTTATAGAAACATATACAATTCTTAAGGGATTGGACAGGCTGCAGGAAAGTTGGGGAGTTGGGGAGTCCAGAACCAGGGGTCACAGTTTAAGAATAAGGGGTAGGCCATTTAGCACTGAGATGAAGAGACACTTTTTCACACAGAGAGTTGTGAATCTGTGGAATTCTCTGCCGCAGAAGGCAGTGGCGGCCAATTCTTTGGATCTTTTCAAGAGAGAGTTAGATTTAGCTCTTAGGGCTAACGGAATCGAGGGATATGGGGAGAAAGCCAGAACGGGGTACTTATTGTGGATGATCAGCCATGATCACATTGAATGGTGGTGCTGGCTGGAAGGGCCGAATGGCCTACTCCGGCACCTATTGTCTATTGTCAACATGTGCCATGTTGAATCTGATTTGTGGCTCTTTGACAATTCATGGTGTAGTTTTCCACTCTGCAGGGCGGCGGGTTTTTCTTCATCGAGCACGTGGCTGCCGTGAAGACAGGGTGGCTGCACTTCTTTCAACACGTGGTTCAGCCAGCGTGGCGTTACTTTGGCGACGGCTGCAGCCTGACCTGCGACACTGAGGCGCACCTCGAGAAAGCCAAATTCTCCAAGCTGAATTTGAAGTACTTCATGGAGCCGATGGCCTTCAGGCTGATCAACGACCATGTTGTTGGGTATGGAGTCAAATGAGAAAGTGGGCCACGTGACCACCTTACCGAAGGTGCTTTGTCTCTGGATTGTGTATTGTCAATTCTTGCTGAACTTAGCGTTAGATAGAAACATAGAAAATTAGTGCAGGAGGAAGCCATTCGGCCCTTCGAGCCAGCATCGCCATTCATTCTGATCATGGCTGATCATCCCCTATCAATAACCTGTGCCTGCCTTCTCCCCGCATCCCTTGACTCCACTAGCCCCTAGAGCTCTATCTAACTCTCTCTTAAATCCATCCAGTGACTTGGCCTCCACTCCCCTCTGTGGCAGGGAATTCCACAAATTCACAACTCTCTGGGTGAAAAAGTGTTTTCTCACCTCAGTCTTAAATGACCTCCCCTTTATTCTAAGACTGTGGCCCCTGGTTCTGGACTCGCCCGACATTGGGAACATTTTTCCTGCATCTAGTTTGTCCAGTCCTTTTATAATTTTATATGTTTCTATAAGATCCCTATAAGATTCTATAGCGTTCATCAGTTAATTGCAAGAGTTGCTTAGATTAAATTTAATTCAGACTTTTAAGTCGGTGTGTTATGTAGAGGGATATTTCTGACTTTCCCGAATCCTATATATCTCTTTTTTCCCCCTTCTTTCCCCCCCTCTTACGCCCTCACCCCACCCCGATCCCCTTCTATCAATATCCTAACGATACCATATGTTATATCCAACAGTCATAAAAACACATGAATCATGAAATTAAATTGACGAGTGGAAAGGATTGGGGAGGGAAGGGGGGGGGGGATCATTCTCAGTCTACCCCACGACAGAAGGGGGAGGAGTTGTCCAGTTTGATAGCCACAGGGAAGAAGGGTCTCCTGTGGCATTCTGTGCTGCATCTTGGTGGAACCAGTCTGTTGCTGAAGGTGCTCCTCAGGTTGACCAGTGTGTCACGGAGGGGGTGAGCTCAGTTACCCTCAGATTCCTATTAAATCTTTTCCCCTTCACCTTGAACCTATGTCCTCTGGTCCTCGATTCCCCTACTCTGGGCAAGAGACTCTACCCGATCTATTCCTCTCATGATTTTGTACACCTCTATAAGATCACCCCTCATCCTCCTGCGCTCTAAGGAATAGAGACCCAGCCTACTCAACCTCTCCCTATAGCTCACAGCCTCTAGTCCTGGCAACATCCTCGTAAATCTTTTCTGAACCCTTTCCAGCTTGACAATATCTTTCCTATAACGTGGTGTCCAGAACTGAACACAATATTCTAAATGCAGTCTCACCAACGTCTTATACAACTGCAACATGACCTCCCAACTTCTATACTCAATCCTCTGACTGATAATGGTCAATGTGCCAAAAGCCTTTTTGACCACCTCATCTACCTGCGACTTGACCTTCAAGGAACCATGCACCTGTACTCCTAGATCCCTCTGCTCTACAACACTACCCAGAGGCCGAACATTCACTGTGTAGGTCCTGCCCTTGTTCGACATCCCAAAATGCAACACCTCACACGTCTCTGTATTAAATTCCATCAACCATTCCTCCGCCCACCTGGCCAATCGATCCAGATCCTGCTGCAATCGTTCACAACCATCTTCACTATCTGCAAAACCACTCACTTTATCATCAGTAAACTTCCTAATCTTGCCCTGTATGTACTCATTCAAATCATTGATGTAGATGACAAATAGTAACGGGCCCAGCACAGCCCTGAGGCACACCACTAGTCACAGGATAACACTTATCTATATTATTAAAAGTCTGATCTTGACCACTTCCTGTTCTGTATATTGATTTTAGAAAAAACGCTGCCACTTACGGCTGTGATTTTTGCCATCTTACTCAGAGTCCCCCTCCGCTGTGCAGGACAAGAGGATTTTTCCCATCGATGAAAAATAAGAGTTATTAGTGTTTAAAAAATGTTGAGATTCTCTCGCCAGAAGGCCACGCCCCTTCCGGAGGGACTATAAAGCCTCAGTCCGTCTCTGCAAGATGGGGGACCGAGAGGGTCATGTCTCTCAGTCTGAACTGTGAATAACACTGAACACATGTCTACTAAACTGTGAATGGTTTTACTGACCTGTCAGTGCCCTTAATGTGGTTTGAAAATATAGTTTGGAAATGCTAAAGCTGTGTTGCCTAATTAAAGTTGCCTTGCCTAATTAAAGTTGCCTTGCCTAATTAAAGTTGCCTTGCCTAATTAAAGTTGCCTTGCCTAATTAAAGTTGCCTTGCCTAACTAAAGTTGCCTTGCCTTCAATATAATTAAAAGTCTAATCTTGACCTGCTTGCGCTTTATATTAATTTTAGAAATAAATGCTGCCACGTACGGCTGTGATTTTTGGCCATCTTACTCGGAGTCCTCCTCCGCTCATCAGGTGTCGAGGATTTTTCCCAACGATGACAAATAAAAGAGTTATTAGTGTTTTAAAAATGTTGAGATTCTCTCTCCTGTCAATCATGCCATGAAGGCCACGCCCCTTCTAGTGGGGGGGAGGGGCCATAAAACCCAGAAGTGTGGGCGTGGCTCTGTCTCTGCAAGATGGAGGAGGGAGAGGTCACGACTCGCTGTCTTTAGTGGCCTTTCATCCTGCTTGAAATGGAATTTCAAGGAATAGCCGTGAGTCAACTGCCAGCCCACCAGCCGTGAGCGAGTGAGCTGCCAGCACAACAGGCTTGAGTGACTGAGCCGCCAGCCCAATAATCCATTCGGCCCACAATGCCCATACTAGCCCTCTGGAAACCAGTCCCTTTAGCTCACAACACGCATACTAGTGCTTCAGAAAGCCCCCCCCCCCCCCCCCCCACACTGGCACCAATATTGGAATTGGTGGAGAGCTGGAATATTGCGTTGGGGGACCAGCCCTCCCGTGTGATGCTGGGACCCAACGGGTCCCACTTAGTCTAGTTGTGTATGAACACTTATTCTCTGAAAGGCAATGCAATGTACTGAAGCACAACTAGAGAGCAGTGCTGAACTACTATCTACCTCTTTGGTGACCCTTGGACTATCCTTGATCGGACTTTACTGGCTTTACCTTGCGCTAAACGTTATTCCCTTTATCATGTATCTGTACACTGTAAACGGCTCGATTGTAATCATGTATTGTCTTTCTGCTGGCTGGTTAGCACGCAACAAAAGCTTTTCAAACGTGACACTAAACTAATCCAAAACTGAAGTTCGGTGACACGAATCTTGATACATGTAAAAACTTTGTTGGATTTTAATATTTGATTATTTTAATAAATGCTTACCCCAATATCCTCCGAGCATCTGTGGGCCAGATTATTTTGCCTATTCACAAAATATTACTCTTTTGATTTGAATTTATGTATTGCAGAATTATTATTTTCGTTTGAAACATAGGACTGACTGCATGTGCATACACATTACACTTAATAGACAGACCAACGGATCAGATCAAATGTGTCGGAAGGATCTGCAGAGGCTGGTTTACACTGAAGATGGACACAAAATGCTGGTGTAACTCAACGAGACAGGCAGCATCTCTGGAGAGAAGGAATGGGTGACGTTTCCGGTCGAGACCCTTTTAGTTTAGAGATACAGCACGCAAACAGACCCTTCGGCCCACCGAGTCCGCGCCGACCAGCGATCCCTGCACATGAACACTATCCTACACACACTAGGGACAATTTACACATACACCGAGCCAATTAACCGACAAAACTGTACGTCTTTGGCGTGTGTGAGGAAACGGAAGATCTCGGAGAAAACCCATGCAGTCACGGGGAGAACGTGCAAACTCCGTACAGGCAACACCCATAGTCGGGATCGAACCTGGGTCTCTGGCGCTGCAAGTAATGAAAGGCAGCAACTCTACCGCTGCGCCACAGTGACCGCCCCACCTTGGCCTTCTTCAGATCTAATCACTGCAATGCTGCCTCATCTGCTCATGAATGGCAGTGGGCAGTTCAGCTAACTAAAGGAGGCTTCAGGTATACCCCCATTGTCAACAATGACAAGGCCTGGCACATGAGCATTGAAGACAAGACCTGCAGCCTTGCTGAGGTGACTAAAGAATGATTCTTGGGTTCTGATCACCATGAGCACCACATGTATCCTGGGGATTCAAAAGCAACCTTGCTATCATTGTCTGCTTCCATGGCCCAACGTAGCCATTCCACCATGCACTCGGCACAAGGCAATAGTTTCCGGACCAGTCCAGGTCTGACACAGATCAGCCATGATTCAAAGGTGAAGTAGACTTGATGGGCCGAAAGGCCTAAATCTGCTTCTATCACTTATGAACTTGTGGCACAGCGGGTAGAGCAGCTCCCTCACAGTGCCACAGATCCAGGTTCGCTCCTCCCTCAGGGGGTGCTGTCTATGTGTGTGGAGTTTGCACGTTCTCCCCGTGACAACGTGGGTTTGCTCTGGGTGCTCCGGTTTCCTCCCACACCACATAGACATGCGGGTGTGCAGGTTAATTGGTCCACTGTAAATTTTCCCCTCGTGTGTAGGGAGTGGATGAGAAAGTGGGATAGCATGGAACTAGTGTGTGAACGGGTGATCGATGGTCGGCACGGTCTTGGTGGGCCGAAGGGCCTGTTTCCATGCTGTACCGCTAAAACTAAAATTGAACAATTCACAAAGTGGGCAAGATTTATTTTACACATGATGTAGCAAAGTCATGAATTTGTCAATGTTCCCATCGACAGATAGACACAAAGTGCTGGAGTAACTCAGCGGGCCAGGCAGCATCTCTGGAGAAAAGGAATGGGTGACGTTTCGGGTCACCTGTTCCTTCCCTCCAGAGATGCTGCCTGGCCTGCTGAGTTACTCCAGCATTTTGTGTCTATTTTCAGTTTAAACCAGCATCTGCAGTTCCTTCTTACACTCTCCCATGGCCCTGATTCACACCCACCTCATGGACTTTGCCCAGGCTGCAGATATGAAAGCACCATTCATCTCCAAAACCCTTCCCACTTCATCCAAGTCAGCGTGACTGTCGACAGAGGCGCAAAGAACTGCTGATGCTGGAATTCTGAACAAAACGCAACGAGCTGGAGGAACTCAGGAGGTCAGGCAGCATCTGTGGAGAGAAACGCACAGGTGGCGCTTTGGGTCGGGACCCTTTTTCAGTCTGATTGGGGGTGGAGTTTAACATTTATACCAGCACCCGAGGTCAGGATTGAACCCGGGTCTCTGGTGCTGTGAGGCAGCAGCTCTACGCCCTGTGATGCAAACATTCTGTACGTGAACATTCAATGTGATAAGTGAACTATCTGGGTGGAAAGACTTAGCTGCTGGGCTGCAGTGGGGGATTGCGATCGCCTTGTTATCTTACAATACCGTACATTATCATGCATTGTTTCCCATTCCCCTCCCCATCCACTTGAACATACCGACTTATTTTCGCCTCATCAATCCCACTACCTCTTTCTGCACTGCCATCCCTTCTGCACAGGACACTCCTTAGACTTCTGACTTCAGAGATAAAGCATGGACAGGCCCTTCTGCCCAACGGGTCCGCGCCGACCAGCGATCCCTGCACACTAACACTATCCTACACACACTCGGGACAATTTACATTTTACAGAAGCCAATTAGCCTACAAACCTGCACGTCATTGGAGTGTGGGAGGAAACCGGAGCACCCGGAGAAAACCCACATGGTCACAGGAGAATGCACAAACTCCGTACAGACAGCACCCGTGGGCAGGATGGAACTTTGGTCTCTGGCGCTGTGAGGTGGCAACTCTACCGCCGCGCCACCGTGACGATTAAAATCAGAAAGGGCAGCATCTTTTCATTCAACATTCTGAAGGACTCAGTCAAAGGACGGATTAAGTGTCTTGCTTTTATTTGCAGGTTGATAGAAGTTAATGGGAAAGTGCTTGGGTTTAATGGTTGTCCAGTTCCTGGTACCACTTTTGCAATTGATCCATGAGAAAATAACCCAGTGAACACAGTGGGCCTCATATCGTCCACCTTTCCTTCAACTCCTGAGGGAAATGATTACATGAGACGTGAGTAACATTAAACTCTGGCCCAATGTCACCTCTCCAAATGGCAGCAATACTCATCTGGTCATAAATACAGGGTTAAAATCAACCGATTTGCATAATCATTAGGTCACTGATTCCTGGAATAAGCATAAAATTCAATTATTCATGAAAAAATACAAGGAAACCATTCAATATTAATCAGCCATAAACTTGCCAACAAAAAGTAATTACATAATCGACCAAATCATCATAATCATCATCATCATCATACTTTATTAGCCAAGTATGTTTTGCAACATATGAGGAATTTTATTTGCTGTACAGTCATGCCAATAAAAAGCAACAGAACACACCAAACACATGTTAACATGAACATCCACCGCAGCGACTCCTCCACATTCCTCACTGTGATGGAAGGCGAAAAAAAAGTTCCATCTCTTCCTCTCTTTGTCGGGGGCCTCGAACCTTCCATTGACGGGACAATCTGGGACGACAGGTGGCGCAATGGGCTAAGTGTTCGAATCTCGCTTGGAGTGCATACTGTTGTGTTCTTGGGCAAGACACTTCACCCACCTTTGCCTGTGTGTGAATGTGAATGTGTTTGAGTGATTGGTGGTGGTCGGAGGGGCCATAGGCGCTGATTAGCTACCGCTGATTATACTTTAAGCACACGGTATTGGGGGTTCAGTATTGATGTGGATAGAGAACTGGCTGGCAAACAGGAAGCAAAGAGTAGGAGTAAACGGGTCCTTTTCACAATGGCAGGCAGTGACTAGTGGGGTACCGCAAGGATCAGTGCTGGGACCCCAGCTATTTACAATATATATTAATGATCTGGATGAGGGAATTGAATGCAATATCTCCAAGTTTGCGGATGACACTAAGCTGGGGGGCGGTGTTAGCTGTGAGGAGGATGCTAGGAGACTGCAAGGTGACTTGGATAGGCTGGGTGAGTGGGCAAATGCATGGCAGATGCAGTATAATGTGGATAAATGTGAGGTTATCCACTTTGGTGGCAAAAACAGGAAAGCAGACTATTATCTAAATGGTGACCGATTTGGAAAAGGGGAGATGCAGCGCGACCTGGGTGTCATGGTACACCAGTCATTGAAAGTAGGCATGCAGGTACAGCAGGCAGTGAAGAAAGCGAATGGTATGTTAGCTTTCATAGCAAAAGGATTTGAGTATAGGAGCAGGGAGGTTCTACTTCAGTTGTACAGGATCTTGGTGAGGCCACACCTGGAGTATTGCGTACAGTTCTGGTCTCCAAATCTGAGGAAGGGCATTATTGCCATAGAGGAAGTGCAGAGAAGGTTCACCAGATTGATTGCTGGGATGTCAGGACTGTCTTATGACAAAAGACTGGATATACTCGGTTTATACTCTCTAGAATTTAGGAGATTGAGAGGGGATCTTATAGAAATTTACAAAATTCTTAAGGGGTTGGACAGGCTAGATGCAGGAAGATTGTTCCCGATGTAGGGGAGGTCCAGGACAAGAGGTCACAGTTTAAGGATAAGGGGGAAATCCTTTAGGACCAAGATGAGAAGGACTTTTTTCACACAGAGAGTGGTGGGTCTCTGGAACTCTCTGCCACAGAGGGTAGTTGAGGCCAGTTCATTGGCTATACTTAAGAGGGAATTAGATGTGGCCCTTGTGGCTAAGGGGATCAGAAGGTATGGAGAGAAGGCAGGTACGGGATACTGAGTTGGATGATCAGCCATGATCATATTGAATGGCGGTGCAGGCTCAAAGGGCCGAATGGCCTACTCCTGCACCTAATTTCTATGTTTCTATGATTAACTGA
This sequence comes from Raja brachyura, assembly GCA_963514005.1. Next base: position 7,047,623 of record OY740821.1, on the reverse strand, counting down.
TTAGCAGCCACGCTTCCGTCTTTCTGCCTCAGGGCAGCTGAGGCTACAAAAAGTAGCTCACCACCGCCACCGAGTGTGACTGAGGAGTGAATGAATAATGCGATGTAAAGCGCTTTGGGTATCTAGATAAAGCGCTATATAAATCCAATCCATTATTATTATTATTAATCTTGGCTCCCGTAGCCGGTGGTCGGGCCCTCCGTGTCGGGGCGATCACTCCCGCATCTAGGGGACCTCAGCTCCCCGCGCTGGGCAACCGGATCCCGGGTCGGGGCTGGTCGAACCTCCTGCGGCTTGGAGCTTCCCGACATCGGTCTCTACTCGACACTGCGAGCTCCTCGATCTCGGAGTCCGCAGGCCTCGGTTGGAGCGATGATCACAGGCGAGGGATCGGTTCCGATGGTAAGTCCCCGGCCCCACGGTGGGTGGGTCTCAAAGTCAGTCCCGGGCAAGGCCACCGGCTCCACGATGTTAGGCCGCAGAGCGACCGGAGATACGATCCGGAAAACAACCGCATCTCCGGCAATTAAAAAGGGAATTTAAAAAGTTTCTCTCCCCCCCACCCACCCCCCACAAACCCCCCCTCCCACCCCCCACCCCCCACATAAAAGAAACCAGAGAACATTAACACACACCTTTAAAACACACTGAAAATAACAAAAAAGACAGACGCTGACGGCGCCATTTGGTGGATAAAACCCCACAATCTTCCAAAGATACCAGCCATATTTCAGGAAGAATTCGTAGCACTGAGGTAAATCCCATATGCGTTGATTTAAACGCGCACCGTTACATACCACAAGAACTAAATGTGAATGGCATGTAGGTAGAAACAACAGACACTGGTTTAAACTGAAGGTAGACACAAAGTGCTGGAGTAACCCAGCGGGACAGGCAGCATCTGCAATCCAGGCAGCATCCAAAGCAGTGGATGGTGTCTATATGGATTTCAGTAAGGCCTTTGACAAGGTTCCCCATGGAAGGTTGGTTAAGAAGGTTCAATATTTGGGTGTTAATGACGGAGTAGCAAGATGGATTCAACAGTGGCTGAATGGGAGATGCCAGAGAGTAATGGTGGATGGCTGTTTGTCAGGGTGGAAGCCGGTGACCAGTGGGGTGCCTCAGGGATCTGTGTTGGGTCCACTGTTGTTTGTCATGTACATCAATGATCTAGATGATGGGGTGGAAAATTGGATAAGTAAGTATGCAGATGATACTAAGATAGGGGGTGCAGTGGATAATGAAGTAGATTTTCAAAGTCTACAGAGAGATTTGGGCCATTTGGAAGAGTGGGCTGAAAGATGGCAGATGGAGTTTAATGCTGATAAGTGTGAGGTGCTACATCTTGGCAGGACAAATCAAAATAGGACGTACATGGTAAATGGTAGGGAATTGAGGAATGCTGTGGAACAGAGGGATCTAGGAATAACTGTGCATGGTTCCCTGAAGGTGGAATCGCATGTAGATAGGGTGGTAAAGAAAGCTTTTGGTGTGCTGGCCTTTATAAATCAGAGCATTGAATATAGGAGTAGGGAAGTAATGTTAAAATTGTACAAGGCATTGGTGAGACCAATTCTGGAGTATGGTGTACAATTTTGGTTGCCTAATTATAGGAAGGATGTCAACAAAATAGAGAGAGTACAGAGGAGATTTACTAGAATGTTGCCTGGGTTCCAGCAATTAAGTTACAGAGAAAGGTTGAACAAGTTAGGTCTTTATTCTTTGGAGCGCAGAAGGTTAAGGGGGGGACGTGATTGAGGTCTTTAAAATGATGAAAGGGATAGACAGATTTGACGTGGATAAGCTTTTCCCATTGAGGGTAGGGAAGATTCAAACAAGAAGGCATGACATGAGAATTAAGGGACAGAAGTTTAGGGGTAACATGAGGGGGAACTTCTTTACTCAGAGAGGGGTGGCTGTGTGGAATGATCTTCCAGCAGAAGTGGTGGAGGCAGGATCGATTGTAACATTTAAAAGTAAAGTGGATAGGTATATGGACGGGAAGGGAATGGAGGGGTATGGTCTGAGTACAGGTAGATGGGACTAGGGGAAAATAAATGGTTGGCACGGACTGGAAGGGCCGAGAGGGCCTGTTTCCGTGCTGTAATTGTTATATGATTATCTCTGGAGAGAACAAATGGGTGACGTTTTGGGTTGAGACCCTTCTTCAGACTGAAAATCTGAAAGGTCTCGACCCGAAATGTCACCCATTCCTTCTCTCCAGAGATGCTGCCTGTCCCGCTGAGTTACTCCAGCAGTTTGTGTCTAAATGTGAATGACAATCACTTGATTTATTGACCTAGATTGGAGTAACACAAGTGCTCAGCACACCACTCGTCTCAGTTCTGTTCTTTGCAAACTTCTGGGTATTTACGAAAACAGGAGAAAAAAACACTACCACTGGCATGCATTTTCGGGAGGAGGCATCAGAACTGACCACACTTGGGAAGTAGCATTGATTGCATTTTGACTCGTCCAACAGGAACTCCAACAGGAAGTGAAACTCATTCTGCTAACAGTAAGGTTCGGTTCGTCAGATGTCATTGCGTTGGTGTGAACTCCAAATGATCAGCTCAATCCAACAAATCACATCCCAAGGAGACGTACAAGGCTGGGATCAGATCAAGAAGAGTTCCAATCCGAAACGCCGTCTGTCCGTTCCCAACCCCAGATGCTGCCTGGTCCACCGAGCCCCTCCACAACTCTCATCATTGAGAAACATTTGATCAGTGCGGGTGTCAGGGGTTACGGGGAGAAGGCAGGAGAATGGGGTGAGGAGGGAGAGATAGATCAGCCATGATTGAATGGCAGAGTAGACTCGATGGGCCGAATGACCTAATTCTGCTCCTATCACTTATGACCTTACGAAACACATCCGCAAACCTACTGCAAACACACCAATTGATTCTTTAACGGGCCTGTCCCACTTTCACGACCTAATTCACAACCTTTTTTACTAGTGAACATTTTTCATCAGGCTAGAAAAAAACGCCCCGACCTACTTGATGCCACGTGTACCTACGACTAGCATCACGGCCTGCTACGACCTACCTACGACCTCGTGTCGACCATGCTGCGAGTATGAGTCAAGGGCAAACTCGGCAGAGGCCGTGAATTAGGTCATGAAAGTGGGACAGGCCCTTAATCCACCAATCAGCCTGAAGAAGGCTCCTGACCCAATACATCACCTCTAAATTTCCTTCCACAGATGCTGCCTGACCTGATGAGCTCCAAAAGCACTTTGTGTTTTGCTCAAAATTCCAGTCTCTGCCGAATCTTGTCCCATGCCCTTTCAGGTTTAACTTCGAGGTTTGAGCACACGATCGCTGTTCCCGATGATAATCAGACATTTTTATCCAAACGGCAGCAAGTCTATCAGAGATTTAACACACAGCAAAGCCAAATATGTAGATGGAATACAACATATCGAAGTGAACCTTGAATGAATAAATGAATAAGTTTGGGGGTTACACAAAAAGCTGGAGAAACTCAGCGGGTGCAGCAGCATCTAAGGAGCGAAGGAGATAGGCGACGTTTCGGGTCGAGACCCTTCTTCAGACTGGTCAGGGATCAGGGAAACGAGAGATATAGACGGTGATGTGGAGAGATAAAGAACAATGAATGAAAGATATGCAAAAAAGTATCGATGATAAAGGAAACAGGCCATTGTAAGCTGTTTGTAGTGTGAAAATGAGAAGCTAGTGCGACTTGGGTGGGGGAGAGATAGAGAGGGAATGCCAGGGCCCGAGGGCTGAGGGAGAGGTGGGAAGGGGAGGAGACAGCAAGGGTTAACAGAATTGAGAAATTTCAATGTTTAAGCCCAGAGGATGCAGACTCCCCTATTGGCCAAGTATTCACATACATGGAATTTGCCTTGGTGCTCCGCCCACAAGTGACAACATACAGTGACAGTTAGGAATGACACATAAAACATTCAACATTAATGTTTAAAGTAGGAAGAAGGAATAAATGTGTAGACTATTTTCTAAATAGGGAGGGGATTCAGAAAAGGGACTTGGGTGTGTTGCTGCAGGATTCCAAAAAGGTTAATTTGCAGGTTGTATCGGTAGTAATGAAAGCTACTAGTGAAGAAACATCTCTGGGTGCTTTCAAGAGAGAGTTAGATAGGGCTCTTAAAAATAGCAGAGTCAGGGGATATGGGGAGAAGGCAGGAACGGGGTACTGATTGGGGATGATCAGCCATGATCATATTGAATGGCGGTGCTGGCTCAAAGGGCCGAATGGCCTACTCCTGCACCTATTGTCTATTGTCAAATGCAATGTTAGCATTCATTTTGAGAGGACGAGAATACAAAAACAGGGGTGTAATGCTGAGGCTCTATAAGGCGCTGGTCAGGCCGCATTTGGAGCACTGTGAGCAGTTTTAGACAATAGACAATAGATGCAGGAGTAGGCCATTCAGCCCTTCAAGCCTGCACCACCATTCACTGTGATCATGGCTGATCATCCACAAGCCCCATGTCTGAGGCAGGATGTGCTGGCCCTGGAGAGGGTCCAGAGGAGGTTTACCAGAATAATCCCAGGAATGATTGGGGAACATATGATGAGCGTTTGACTGGGCCTGTACTCGCTGGAGTTTAGAAGGGTGAGGGGGGGACCTCATTGAAACTTACTGAATAGTGAAAGGCCCGGATAGAGCGGATGTGGAGAGGATGTTTCCACTGGTGGGAGAGTCTAGGACCAGAGGGCACAGTTCAGATTGGACAAGTACCGAGCACTGTTAACAGGCAGCGAGTGTTCCCGGTGAGTGTGGACGAGCCCTCCAGTAGGCCCGGCTTGCCCACCATGGACATCGTCGGGACCTGTACCGGGAGAGCGAGGAGGGCCGTCAAGAGAGAGAGGGGGCTGTCGGAGAGAGAGAGAGGGGGCTGTCGGAGAGGGGGGGGGGGCTGTCGGAGAGGGGGGGGGCTGTTGGAGAGAGAGGGGGGTCGCTGCGAATGAAGGAGAGTATGGTCCAGGGGGTGGGGGGGGGGCTGCCTGCTACCACGTCAGTAGAGAGGCAAGTTTGGTGAACTTTTGTAAAATTGTGTCGCCTTGTTTCGGTGAGGTCGGCTGTGTGATTTTACCAGGTTGTATGCAACGCAAAGCATTTCAAAGCATTTGGATCTACGGTAGAAATGGACAGAGACGATGCCCGTTTGGCAGGGTACGGAGATCATTTTATCTTTCACCTGATCATCTTGCCAGCTATTGGGAACAGCTCCATCCAAGATCACAAGAAATCGCAGCGAGTTGTGGACGCAGCCCAGACCGTCACACAAACCAACCTCCCTCCCTTCCATCGCCTCCATCTACACCTCACGCTGCCTCGGCAAGGCCAGCAGCATCATCACGGACCAGTCTCACCCCCGGCCACTCCCTCTTCTCCCCTCTCCCATTGGGCAAGAGGTACAGAAGTGTGAAAATGAACGCACGCCTCCAGATTCAGGGACAGTTTCTTCCCAGCTGTTATCAGGCAACTGAACCGTCCTCTCACCAACTGGAGAGCGGTCCTGACCTCCCATCTCCCTCATTGGAGACCCTTGGACTAACTTTAGCGGACTTCAATATTATATCTTTGCACTAAATGTTGTGCCCTTTATCCTCATATCTGTGCCCTGCGGACATCTTAGAAAATAGAAACATAGAAAATAGGTGCAGGAGGAGGCCATTCGGCCCTTCGAGCCAGCACCGCTTGATTGTATTTGAACCCTATTTTCTTTGCCGCAAACGGAAGCTTTGTTTTGTACTTCGGCACATGACAATATTAAACTAAATTAAACAAATAGCCAGACTAAGAGTGATTGAAGAGACGAGAGTGAGATTCCCAGCCGATCGCTTGCCTTTCATAACTGGGGCATGCATATTTATCAGCACCACAGGACAAAATGAACTGACACAGCACTGCTCAGAGAGTGAGCTTTGTCTGTGCGGCATAATGTTAACACACAGTGCACTTTACCGAATTAACACTCACAAATAATTGATTTATTAAACAGAATGGATAATAGAAAATGAAACAACACAAATGGCTGGATTTTGAAAATAATTTAAAATGGTGGGTAACGCCTCTCGTTCAACTGCAAGAATCATTTTGCATTATTTCTATTGTTTCTAATTTAGATGGAGAGTCTAACATAAACTTAACACCTTTGCTAGATAGAGTCACAGAGTGATGCAGTGTGGAAACAGGCCCTTCAGCCCAACTTGCCCACACCGACCAACAATGCCCCATCTACACTAATCCCACCTGCCCGCGTTTGGCCCATATCCCTCCAAACCTGTCCTATCCATGTACCTATCTAACTGTTTCTTAAACATTGGGATAGTCCCAGCCTCAACTACCTCCTCCAGCAGCTCGTTCCATACACCCACCACCCTCTGTGTGAAAAAGTTACCCCTCAGATTCCTTTTAAATCGTAACCCTATGTCAGATATCCTAAATGAGACAGATGCTTCAATATCATGAGATGCTTCAATATCATTGAGACGAAACACATATTGAAGTTTAAATGGGGTGACACGGTGGCGCAGCGGTAGAGCTGCTGCCTTACAGCGCCAGAGACCCGGGTTTCATCCTGACCACGGGTGCTGTCTGTACGGAGTTTGCACGTTCTCCCCGTGACCGCGTGGGGGTTTACTCCCACATTCCAAAGACGTGTAAGTTTGTAGGTTAATTTACCTTCTGTAAAAATTGTCCCTAGTGTGTAGGATAGAACTAGTGAACGTGTGAACATTGGTCGGCGCGGACCCGGTATGCTGGCAGGCCTGTTTCCATGCCGTATCTCCAACACTAAACTAAACTAAAAGCCCTCCGCTGACTAACCTTCAGAGAAGCAATGGCATTGGGAATTCTTACCCTAGTTTAGTTTAGAGATGCAGCGCGGAAACAGGCCCTGTGGCCCACCAGACTTATGCCAACCCATACACCGACACTATCCCACACACTGGGGATAATTTACCAAAGCCAATTTTCCAACGAATCCACATGTCTTTGGAGTGTGGGAGGAAACCAGAGCACCCGGAGAAAACCCATGTGGGTCACGGGGAGAACGTGCAAACTCCGTTCAGACAGCACCCATAGTCAGGATTGAACCTGGGTCTCTGGCAGCAACTCTACCACTCAGCCACCGTGCCTCTCCCTAATGCAAAATGGGGCTGCATTGCTCACCGATTCACATTGTAGGTTTCTTCTTCGTATTCTTCTTCCGTGTGGCGTGCACGGCCTAAAGTTGTCGGACAACTTGTTCTATTTGATCTTCCCTTTGTGCACGTCGAGTTGATTGCATTAGTCGAAACAGGGCGGACCACGTGAAGGTTGCAGTCTTCCACCCCGTCTCCAGTAGGTTTAAGTATTGGGATCAGTTACTTCAACAAAATATTGTGGTAAGATTGTATCCCAGTGAAGAAAGTATCAGGAGAGACGGAGAATAATTTGATAGAGTTGGTGGCAGGGTGGAAAAGCAAAGCAAGACAGAAGGTCATAAATGACAGGAGCAGAACTAAGCCATTCGGCCCATCAAGTCTACTCCGCCATTCAATCATGGCTGATCTAAGTCTCCCTCCTAATCCCATTCTCCTGCCTTCTCCCCATTACCCCTGACACCCGTACTGATCAAGAATTTGTCTATCTCTGCCTGAACAATATCCACTGACTTGGCCTCCACAGCCGTCTGTGGCAAAGAATTCCACAGATTCACCACCCTCTGACTAAAATAATTCCTTATCATCTTCCAAAAGGAACGTCCTTTAATTCCGAGGCTATGACCTCTAGTCCTAGACTCTCCCACTAGTGAAAACATCCTCTCCACATCCACTCTATCCGGGCCTTTCATTATTCTGTAGGTTTCAATGAGGTGTCCCTTCATCCTTCTAAACTCCAGCGAGCACAGGCCCAGTGACGTCAAATGCTCATCATATGCTAACCCACTCATTCCTGGGATCATTCTGGTAAACCTCCTCTGGAACCTCTCCAGAGCCGGCACATCCTTCCTCAGATATGGGGCCTGGGGCTGATCAGCCATGATCACAGTGAATGGCGGTGCTGGCTCGAAGGGCCCAAAGATGATATTACCAGTGTACGAAGCAGTGCTATGTCGAGCTGTGTGTTCCCCCAATAAACAAGAAACAAGAGGGGCGAAAAACAGTGGTGCAGTGGGTAGAGACCCCAGCTTGTTCCTGACCCCACGGTGCTGTCTGTACGGAGTTTGCACGATCAAGTGAACCAATACTATCCATGCTGACCCGATTAAAGACAACACATGTATTGGAAATGTACGGATAAAGTTCCAGGGAAGGAGAATGCAGGACAGGTTACTGAAAGCTGAAATGGGACAGAAAGTTTAGAAAAGGATAAAAGTCTAACGCCAGATAATATAGGGACCAATTTGGAAAGAGGGGTGGTGAATACAGAACTGATGGCGTTATACTGGATTGCATGCAGTCTACGAGACAAGATGGCTGAGCTTAGAAATTGGTACGTACAACGTCGTGGGCGTCACAGAGACATGGCTGAAAGAGGATTAGAGCTGGAGGACACACATCAAAGGCAGGCGATGGGCAGATGGGGTGGGGTAGCTCTGCTAGTAAGCGTGATGTCCAACCCTCTGCAAGAAACAACAAGGGACTGGAGGGCGGTCACGGTGGCGCAGCGGTAGAGTTGCTGCCTCACAGCGCTTGCAGCGCCGGAGACCCGGGTTCCATCCCGACTAGGGGTGCTGTCTGTACGGAGTTTGTACGTTCTCCCCGTGACCTGCATGGGTTTTCTCCGAGATCTCCAAATTCCTCCCACACTCCAAAGACGTGCAGGTTTATAGGTTAATTGGCTTGGTGTAAGTGTAAATTGTCCCTAGTGTGAGTAGGATATTGTTAGTGTGCGGGGATAGCTGGTCGGCGCGGACTCGGCGGGCCGAAGGGCCTGTTTCCACGCTATATCTCTACACTAAACTAAAGTAAAGAAGATGTAGAATCCTTGCTTCAGTTTCGTTTAGAGAAACAGCGCGGAAACAGGCCCTTCGGCCCACCGAGTCCGCGGAGACCAGCGATCACCCTGCACACTAACACTATCCTACACACAGTAGGGACAATTTACAATTTTACCAAGGCCAATTATCCTGCAAAGCTGTCCACCTTTGGAGCGTGAGAGGAATACAGAGCACCCGGAGAAAACCCACACGCGTCATTGGGAGAACGTGCAAAATTCGTACAGACGGCGCCCATAGTCGGGATGGAACCCGGATCTCTGGCGCTGCGAGCGCTGTAAGGCAGCAACTCTACCGCTGCGCCACCGTGTGGTTGGAGTTAAGAAGCACCAAGGGTGAAAAGATCCTGATGGGAGATATATATAGGTGCCCAAAAGCTGCCAGGAATGAAGGGAAAAATGACATCAGGAGATAGAAAAGGGGTGCAAGAAAGACAATGTGGATATGAGGGATTGCAATATGCAGAGAGCTGGGGTGAATACTGTCTGTGCCACACACAACGTCACACCTCCTTCCTGTAATGGGGAGATTAGACCTACACGCAATACGCCAAATGCGTCACAGAGTTGTCGAGTGGTAGAGTGATACATCATGGAAATAGGCCCTTCGGCCCAACTTTCCCACACTGTAATGTCTTCTGTAGGACCCTGTTGTGACTAGCACAATGAATATACGTCTGACATCTGGTAAGAAGAGTTTATTCCCCACAACTAACAGAAGCTTCTAGAAGGTCACTTGACCTCAGTCATGAGGCACAGGCACACTTGCCAGCTTCTGGCCTCAAGGGGTGCTGGCATTTACATCACATCTCCCCCTTCAACGTTGGGGTCACAAATTCATGTACAATACAAATTACTTTTCAATACCAATAAATTTAACCATTAATCAATTTAATGTGGATAACAAACTATTTTCAATACTAATATTGATGACAAATACAAACGTTACCCACACCGCCCAACATGTCCCATCTACACTAGTCCCACCTGTCCGTGTTTGGCCCATATCCCTCCATACCTGTCCTAACAATATACCTGTCTAAATGTTTCTTAAATGTTGAGATAGTGCCTGCCTCAACTGCCTCCTCTGGGAGCTCACTCTATACATTGACAACCCTTTGCATAAAAAGGTAGCTCCTTCGGTTCCTATTAAATCTTTCCCCCCCATCAAGCCCATGTCCTCTGGTCCTTGATTCCCCGACTCTGGATAAAAGACCTATTCCCCTCAAGATTTTATACACCTCTATATAAGATCACCCCTCATCCTCCTGCGTTCCTGGGAATAGAGTCCCGGCCTGCTCAACCTCTCCCTGCAGCTCAGACCCTCTAGTCCCGGCCTAACCATAGTCCTAAAACACTGTATCATGACTGTCCTTCCCGGGACATTGCCTGTGTGTTGTTTTGTAGTTTCGTGAACAAAAATAGTCACACTACAAATTGTATGCACCAACAATTTTTTGCAACTTTAACGCTTAAACTTTAGCTTTAAGGGCTTATTTGGTGGAGTCAAATCCCTTTTTTTTCCTTAATGTTCTTTGAACGCTTTGGTTGGCCAGCCATGAATATTGGAAGCTTTGAACTAATTGGAATATTGGAATATTGAAGTTCTCCTTAAAACTGAACAATGCTACCATCTGGTGGCACGAAATGTGAACTGCTACTTGTGACCAGGCCATTTCACAACCCGTTGAAGTTATAACTGATCATAAATATTCAACAGAAAACGGATTGATGCGTGTTGGTCATCATATTAGTCATGTAGCTAACAGATTGACAAAAAATGTAATAAAAAGGAGCAGAAGATGCTGGTTGATAGATACTAAGAGCTGGAGTAACTCAGCGGGTCAGGCAGCATCTGTGGAGAACATGGATAGGTGACGTTTCACAGAGTGCTGGATTAACTCGATCTCTACAAAGCAGAGGCCACGCGCCAACTCTCGGACACCTCCTCCTACTTACCCCTGGACCATGACCCCACTGACGAGCACCAGGCCACCATCTCGAGCACCATAACTGACTTCATTAACTCCGGCTCCCTACCCCCCCGAGCCTCCAACCTCATCGTTTCCCAGCCCCGCACATCCCGATTTTACCTTCTCCCCAAAATCCACAAACCCGACCTCCCCGGCAGACCCATTGTCTCTGCCTGTTCGTGCCCCACCGAACACATTTCCACATACCTTGACTCCATCCTATCCCCCTTTGTTAAATCCCTCCCCACCTATGTTCAAGACACCTCAGACACTCTCCGTCGGCTCCGCACATTCCGTTGTCCAGGCCCCCATCCTCTCATCTTCACCATGGACGTCCAGTCACTATACACCTGCATCCCCCACCAGGATGGTCTCAAAGCCCTCCGGTACTTCCTCGACCAGAGGAGCAACCCATACCCATCCACTGACACCCTCCTCCGCCTAGCGGAGTTGGTCCTTACCCTAAACAACTTCTCTTTTGACTCCTCCCATTTCCTCCAAACACAAGGCGTAGCTATGGGCACACGCATGGGCCCTAGCTACGCCTGCCTCTTTGTCGGGTACGTCGAACAATCTTTGTTCTCGGCGTACCAGGGCCCCACCCCCGACCTTTACCTCCGTTACATTGACGACTGCTTTGGTGTCACCTCCTGCACCCACGCAGAACTGACTGACTTTATCCATTTCACCACCAACTTCCATCCGGCACTCAAATATACTTGGACCATTTCCGACATTTCCCTACCATTCCTTGACCTCACCATCTCTATTGCAGGTGACACACTCCTGACTGACATCCACTACAAACCAACTGACTCCCACAGCTACCTGGACTACTCTTCCTCCCACCCTGCTTCCTGTAAGGACTCCATCCCCTATTCCCAATTCCTCCGACTACGCCGCATCTGCTCCCAGGATGACGTGTTCCACACCAGGTCATCGCAAATGTCCTTGTTCTTCAGAGAACGGGGTTTCCCCTCCCCCACTATCGATGAGGCTCGCACCAGGGTCTCCTCCATACCCCGCAACACTGCCCTCTCTCCCCATTCCCCCACTCACAACAAGGGCCGAGTCCCCCTGGTCCTCACCTTTCACCCCACCAGCCAGCGCATACAACAGATAGTCCTCCGCCAGTTTCGCCACCTCCAACGTGACCCCTCCACTCGCCACATCTTCCCATCTCCCCCCCTGTCTGCCTTCCGCAAAGACCGCTCCCTCCGCAACTCCCTTGTCAATTCTTCCCTTCCCTCCCGCTCCACTCCTTCCCCGGGCACTTTCCCTTGCAACCGCAAGAGATGCTACACTTGTCCCTTCACCTCCCCCATCCACTCCTTTCAGGGACCCAAGCAGTCATTCCAAGTCCGACAGAGGTTCACCTGCACCTCCTCCAACCTCGTCTACTGCATCCGTTGCTCCAGATGCCAGCTAATCTACATCGGTGAGACCAAGCGGAGGCTAGGCGATCGTTTCGCCGAACACCTCCGCTCGGTCCGCAATAACCAACCCGACCTCCCGGTGGCTCAGCACTTCAACTCCCCCTCCCACTCCGTATCCGACCTCTCGGTCCTGGGCCTCCTCCATGGCCAGAGTGAACAACACCGCAAGTTTGAGGAACAACATCTCATATTCCGCTTGGGGAGTCTGCATCCTCTGGGCTTAAACATTGAATTTTCTCAATTCTGTTAACCCAGACTGCTCCCTTCCCTCCCCCACCCCCCCCCCACCTCTCCCTCAGCCCTCGGGCCCTGACATTCCTTCTCCATCTCCCCCCCCCCCCCCAAGTCGCACTAGCTTCTCATTTTCACACCAGAAACAGCTTACAATGGCCTGCTTCCCTTATCACCAATACTTTTTTGCATATCTTTCACTCATTGTTCTTGCTTTATCTCTCCATATCACTGTTTATATCTCTCGTTTCCCTGATCCCTGACCAGTCTGAAGAAGGGTCTCGACCCGAAACGTCGCCTATCTCCTTCGCTCCTTAGATGCTGCTGCACCCGCTGAGTTTCTCCAGCTTTTTGTGTGACGCTGGATTAACTCAGCGGGTCGGGCAGCATCTGTGGAGAACATGGATAGGTGACGTTTCACAGAGTGCTGGAGTAACTCAGTGGGTCAGGCAGCATCTGTGGAGAACATGGATAGGTGACGTTTCACAGAGTGCTGGAGTAACTCAGCGGGACAGGCAGCATCCCTGGAGAGAAGGGAATGGGCGACGTTTTGGGTCGAGACCCTTCTTCAGACTGGTTAGGGATAAGGGAAACGAGAGATATAGACGGTGATGTAGAGAGATAAAGAACAATGACTGAAAGATATGCAAAAAAGTAACGATGATAAAGGAAACAGGCCATTGTTGGCTGTTTGTTGGGTGAGCATGAGAAGCTGGTGCGACTTGGGTGGGGGAGGGATGGAGAGAGAGGGAATGCCGGGGTTACTTGAAGTTAGAGAAATCAATATTTAGGTATGTTACAATACCTACCTTTAGCAGCGCTGCAGTTCTGCCACTCCCCGTGTGCGTGACTTTGGCGCCTTTCAGAGGAGGGCGGGTTTAAAATGCTGTTTTTCCCCAGTCAGTCCAAATTGATCAATCAATCTGGGTAACTAACTCATTATATGCTTTAATTTCAGGTCATCCAAGTAAGATTGTTTCATATTTGTTTCAGACTGCTTCAATCTATATTAGCTGAAAATTTCATTGAATTCTATTAATTTTTAAGAAAGTTATGGGCTTTTAACTGTTCCAGATCACAGCTTTTGAGTTCAGTCAATGGAAAGGCAATGGGGAACAAGATGCTAATTTCCGAGTATGAAAATGGCCATAACTTTTTTAATACTGAAGATATGTAAGTGAATTAGGTGTCAAATTAAACTTCTTTTTATGCTTTATCTGATGGGATAAATTGCAGACTTGATTTTTAAAATCTCAAAATTTTGTAATACTGCTACAATATTAATGCCACTGGATTGTAAGCTGCCCAAGCGAAATGTGAGATGCTGTTCCTCCAATTTGTGTTTATCCTCACTCTGACAATGGAGGAGGCCTAGGACAGAAAGGTCAGTGTGGGAATGGGAAGGGGAATTAAAGTGTCCGGCAACCGGGAGATCAGGTAGGTTCAGGCGGGCTGAGTGAAGGTGTTCCGCGAAACGATGTCCCAGTCTACGTTTGGTCTCGCCGATGTATAAGAGTCCACATCTTGAACAACGGATAATGTAGATGAGGTTGGAGGAGGTGCAAGTGAACTTCCGTCTAACCTGAAAGGACTGTCGGGGTCCCTGGACAGAGTCGAGGGAGGAGGTCTAGGGACAGGTGTTGCATCTTCTGCGGTTGCAGGGGAAGGTACCTGGGGAGGGGGTGGTTTGAGTTAACCAGGGAGTTGCGGAGGGAACGGTCTCTGCGTTGGAGGTGGTGGAAATTTTGGAAGGTTATGTGCTGTATGCGACGTCTGATCGATAGTTTATGCAACGTCAGTCAATAGTCTATTTCCTGTGATGGTGACTGTGAGATCAAGAAAGTGGAAGGAGGTGTCGGACATCGGTGGGCATTGTGGCGCAGCGGTAGAGTTGCTGCCTTACAGTGAATGCAGCGCCGGAGACCCGGGTTCGATCCCGACTATGGGTGCTGTCTGTACAGAGTTTGTACGTTCTCCCTGTAACCTGCGTGGGTTTTCTCCGGGATCTTTGGTTTCCTCCCACACTCCAAAGAATTACAGATTTGGAGGTTAATTGGCTTGGTAAATGTAAACATTGCCCCTAGTGGGTGTAGGATAGTGTTAATATCCAGGGATCGCTGGTCGGCGCGGACCCGGTGGGCCGAACGGCCTGTTTCCCTGCTGTATCTCTAAACTAAACTATACAAAGTTTGAGTGCACGATGAAAATTGGTGGTGAAGTTGATGAAGTCCATGAGTTCTGCATGGGTGCAGGAGGTAGCACCAATGCAGTCGTCAATGTAATGGAGATAGAGTTCTGGGATAGGGCCAGTGTACGCCTGGAACAGGGATTGTTCAACGTACCCGACAAAGCGGCAGGCATAGCTGGGGCCCATGCGGGCGTCCATAGCTACGTCTTGGACTTGGAGGAAGTGGGAGGAGTCAAAGGAGTTGTTGAGGGTGAGGACCAGCTCTGCGGAGGCGGAGGAGAGTGTTAGTAGAGGGAAATTGGATGGTTGTGCGGTCGAGGAAGAATGTGGAGTTTCCCCACATGTGGAGTTTCATTTGGTCCTTGACCCACACTGACTAAGTGAAGAAAGACACATATTCAATTTAACGTCTTTTTTTTTAATATTGTGTAACAATGCTTTGAAATACATCCATGCTCTTTCAAGTTGACCATGACAGATTGAGAACTTAAAAAAAATAATAAAGCTGACATTCAGAAGACATGACATAAATATTTCATATAGAAAGCATTGCATTGAGGTAGAAATTGTTATGGATAATGATAAAGCTTAGAACAAAAAGACTGCTTTTGGAAGTCGTACCATTTGGACAACTAATCCTTTATCCTCGTGTATACATTCAGTTCACAATGAAGACCTAACATTTTGCTAAATATGTTTGTACTTTGGTATTATTGCCTTGCAGCTAATACCCTGTAATCCGGGCAACATTCTGGCAAACCTCTTCTGCACCCTCTCCAAGGCCTCCACATCGTTCCTGTAATGGGGGTGACCAGAGCTGCGGGTATTGTCTAAACTGTTTCAAGGTCAGTTTATTGTCACATGCACCAATTGAGGTACAGTGATATTGGAGTTCCCATACAGCCATACTAAGTGAAAAGCAACAAGACACACAACCACATAAAAGTTAACATCAACATCCACCACAGTGGATTCCACATTCCTCACTGTGATGGAAGGCAATAAAGTTCAATATTCTTCCTCTTGTACTTCCGTGGTCGGGGCAGTCAAACCACCCGCAGTCGGGGCGATCAATGCCCCCCCGCAGCTGATGAACGAAGCCCCCGTCGGGGTGATCGAAACTGCCGTGTCGGGGCGGTTGAAACTCTCTCCGCGGCATGGAGCTCCCGAGTCGGCCTCTTCTCACCAGAGACCGTGAGCTCCACGGTGTTAAAGTCCACCGGCCCCGCGGTTGGAGCTTCGATCCCCGGCAGAGGGATCGCAAGCCCCGCGATCAGACGAATAAAACTGATTGTGATTGTTAAAGTCCCACAGACTCCCGAGGCTTGGAGCGCCCGTCGGTCTCCTGGAAAGGCCACCAACTCCACGATGTTAGGCCGCAGTGCGGACAGAGATACCACACGGGGAAAAAATCACATCTCCGTCGACCCCCCCCACCCCCCCCCCCCCCCACATAAAACAAACCAAGGAACACTAAAACATACTTTTGAACACATGGTAAAAATAACAAAAAGAAGAAAGGACAGACAGGCTGTTGGCGAGGCAGTAGGCATTGACTAAAGTTTAAGATCTTTCATCACACATCAGCATGCAGTATGATTTTAAAAAACGTTGCATCACGGCCTGGTTCAGCAACCAAGTTGCATCACAGCCTGGTCCAGCAACTCGAACACCCAGGAGCGAAGGAGATCGCAAATAGTGGTGAACACTGCCCGGTCCATCACAGGTACTCACCTCCCCTCCATCGAAGGGATCTACAGGAGTCGCTGCCTCAAAAAGGCAGCCAGCATCATCAGAGTCCCACACCACCCTGGCCACGCTCTCATTTCACCCCTGCCATCAGGAATAAGGTACAGGAGCCTGAAGATTGTAATGTCCAGGTTCAGGAACAGCTTCTTCCCCACAGCCATCAGGCTATTAAACACTACAACCTCCATCTAAACTCCAAACGGCATAGACTTGGGGACATTATTCATCTTTGCACTAATATTGCTTGTTTATTATATAGTGTTTGGAGCTTATTTGGAGGTTGCATTGTTTAGTAGTCTTATGATATATATATATATATATATATATAGCAATGTTACAAAATTTTGAGATTTTAAAAATCAAGTCTGCAATTTATCCCATCAGATAAAGCATAAAAAGAAGTTTAATCTGACACCTAATTCACTTTCATATCTTCAGTATTAAGAAAGTTATGACCATTTTCATACTCGGAAATTAGCATCTTTTTCCCCATTGCCTTTCAATTGACGTAACTCAAAAGCTGTGATCTGGAACCGTTAAAAGCCCATAACTTTCTTAAAAATTAAGAGAACTCAATGGAATTTCCAGTTATTATAGATTGAAGCATTCTGAAACAAATATGAAACAATCTTACTTGGATGACCTGAAATTAAAGTATATAATTAGTTATCTAATTGTAGCTAATTACAAAATTCAATCAGTAGATCTAAACATCTATCTTAAGAAAAGATAAACTTTTTTTAAATTGCCTAAGTGTCCAAATAACATTCACACAATAATCCACAATATAACATAATTTTTAAATCTCATTTTCATGAATTTCTGGGCCAAATGGAAGGAATTTAGTGTTTAATGCCTGTAAATTAATGGCCATTTAAATCAACTAGCGAGTGGGTTTTAGTGGAATGCAGTGGATTGGAACGTTGTGGTTTGCTGTGAAGTCGGTATGAAAAATATAGCCAGTTCATACATTTTTTTTGGACCCCATTTCGCAACATGAAAATAATATTAAAGCCTCCATAAAAACCAACTTTTAATATAAAAATAAACTGTGTCCCTTTTTTTCTCCCCTATGCAAAATCCTTCCCGTTATCGGCACTCACGGCTTTTGAAGGTGATTTTTAAATTACTCTAGTTAATAAATAATCTAGCGTAATTTAAAAATACCTTCATGAATGAAATGTCGGAGCGATTTTTCTTCCACAACGAAATCGCCCGACATGGATCGATTTTCCCAGTCTGAAGAAAATCGGCACTTTAAGCCCGCCCCCCTCTGAAAGGCGCCAAAGTCACGCACACGGGGAGCGGCAGAACTGCAGCGATGCTCAAGGTAAGTTTTGTAACATACCTATTATATATATATATACTGAACTTTTGTTGTTGATTATTATGGTGTTTACAGTGTTTTATGGTACATTTGTTGTTCTGCTGCAAGTAAATATGTAATTGTTCCACTTTGGGACATTTGACAATTATACACTCTTGATGTCCCACTAGGCAATTTTTTAGGCAACTGCCGCCGACTGTCATAGTCATAGCAGGTCGCCTAAAAACCGGCGACAACCTACGTCATCCTGGCGACAACCTACGACAGCACCGACGTCAGGAGAAGTCAAGCTACGCTCAATGGCGTCAAACCCACTGTCGGCGAAAAATTTTCAACACCTAGAAAGATACCACGACTTTTTGTGCGACTGAGGAGACGACTCACGGCGACCACCAGCGAACATGTGGGGACAAACTAGTCGCCTGAACAAAATCACCTAAAGGGCCTGTCCCACCAGCATGCAACTCCATGCAAGTCGCGGGGCCGGTCCCACTTCGATCGCCGGAGCCGTGTGGAATTGTGCAGAGTTCGTCCCGACATCGCGCGGGGCTCCGAAAAACTGACCATGTTCAAAAATTCTGCGCGGCAACGGCTTGTCGGCTCGCAGTCGCCTCGACGCATTACACACCGCCTCGACATCGTGCCTCCGTGAACCTATCTGTAGGTGCCTCCGTGAACCACTATGTGTGTGGCTCCGTGGCCCTCTATGTTTGTGCCTCTGTGCCCCTCTGTGCCCCTCTGTGTCCTGGGGAACTTACCTTTAAGACTTCACTCCAAGTTCGCCTCACTTTGCGCCGTGTTGCGGCCCTCGCTGTCGGTTTGGTCGCGCTTGCCGCATGCAGGCGCATGCTGGTGTGACGGGCCCTGCACGGGGATCACCCGACCTCCGCGCGGCCCCCGCTTCTAGTTTGATCGCGCTCATCGCACGGAGTCGGATGCTGGTGGGACAGGCCCATGACTCTTGACAATTTCTAACAGTAGCGGCTTTTTGCTTTATACAGTGTCATCAGCCTACATCACTCAGTGATTCAGTGTTGGGTTTGTGTACGAATCTACCAAACAGTTTCACGAATGATGCCTTTTTGTTGATGTTTAGGTTCACAGATCACAGCAGTCGGTCGAGATGCAGAGATAAATATACTCAGGTGCCAGGAATTGGGTGAAAACCAAGTTAATTGAGGTAAATTGTGAAATAGTCATTTCATCGCACAGATACTCTGCTTGTTTACTTCATTATCGCAGACAGGGTACCTCTTGAAGGCAAATAAAACAGAAAAAAATAGGTGCAGGAATAGGCCATTCGGCCCTTAAAAGGATTTGCTACAGAACTCTTGGAGAGGTGAATAAAACCATGAGAGGAATAGATCGGGTGGATGCACACAGTCTCTTGCCCAGAGTCGGGGAATCGAGGACCAGAGGACATAGGTTCAAGGTGAAGGGGAAAAGATTTAATAGGAACCTGAGGGGTAACATTTTTCACACAGAGGGTGGTGGGTGTATGGAACGAGCTGCCAGAGGAGGTAGTTGAGGATCCCAACATTTAAGAAAAAGTGGGACAGGTACATGGATAGGACAGGTTTGGAAGGATATGGGCCAAATGCTGGCTTGTGGGACGTGTTGGGTGGTGTGGGCAGGGTGGGACAAAGGGCCTGTTTCCACACTGTATCACTCTATGACTCTAACAGAACTGTTGGGAAAGTTATTCAAGATTAAAAAAAAAGGTAATTTATTTAAAGTGAGACCAAGAGAGACAAGTTAATTGTATGGCAGGACTGTCATATGCTGAGAGAATGCAGTGGCTGGGCTTGTATACTGGAATTTAGAAGGATGAGAGGGGATCTTATTGAAACATATAAGAATATTAAGGGTTTGGACACACTAGAGGCAGGAAACATGTTCCCGATGTTGGGAGAGTCCAGAACCAGGGGCCACAGTTTAAGAATAATAGGTAAGCCATTTAGAATGGAGACGAGGAAACACTTTTTCTCACAGAGAGTTGTGAGTCTGTGGAATTATCTGCCTCAGAGGGCGGTGGAGGCCGGTTCTCTGGATACTTTCAAGAGAGAGCTAGATAGGGCTCTTAAAGATAGTGGAGTCAGGGGATATGGGGAGAAGGCAGGAACGGGGTACTGATTGGGGATGATCAGCCATGATCATATTGAATGGTGGTGCTGGCTCGAAGGGCCGAATGGCCTACTCCTGCACCATTCTAAAACAATGATACATCTGATTAACCCCACAGCTGATGAAGAATTTAACCCTTCCCTTGGCCGTCTTCCAATTCCACCCAGCGGGCTATGAGTAGACAGGTTATTGGGGAATAGAACAGACAATGATATCAAATTTTAAAACTTCCGAAGAATTCAACGTTACGTGCTGCGCGGCAGAATGGATGGGCGTGCTGCAACTATAAACCAACAGCTGCAGAATCGGGAGGGAAGCCACCGAGCCCGGCCCCGGCTAGCCCCCCCCCCCCCCCCCCTCCGAGGACCAGGAAGTGGAGATAAGGAGGAGGGAGTCGGCGACAGCAGCGGACGCTGGACAATGGGCCGGTAGAAACACAGAAACATAGACAATAGGTGCAGGAGTAGGCCATTCGGCCCTTCGAGCCTGCACCGCCATTCAATGTGATCATGGCTGATCATCCAACTCAGTATCCTGTACCTGCCTTCTCTCCATACCCCCTGATCCCTTTAGCAACAAGGGCCACATCTAACTCCCTCTTAAATATAGCCAATGAACTGGCCTCAACTACCCTCTGTGGCTGAGAATTCCACAGATTCACCACTCTCTGTGTGAAAAAAAAAGTCTCATCTCAGTCCTAAAAGACTTCCCCCTTATCCTTAAACTGTGACCCCGTGTTCTGGACTTCCCCAACATCGGGAACAATCTTCCTGCATCTAGCCTGTCCAACCCCTTAAGAGTTTTGTACGTTTCTATAAGAACCCCCCTCAATCTTCTAAATTCTAGCGAGTACAAGCCGAGTCTATCCAGTCTTTCTTCATATGAAAGTCCTGCCATCCCAGGAATCAGTCTGGTGAACCTTCTCTGTAAAAAGAACAGCAAAGGCCATTTAGGACTGAGATGAGGACAAACTTTTCCACCCAGAGAGTTGTGAATCTGTGGAATTCTCTGCCACAGAAGGCAGTGGGGGCCGATTCACTGGATGTTTTCAAGAGAGAGTTAGGTTTAGCTCTTCGGGCTAGTGGAATGAAGGGATATGGGGAGAAAGCAGGAACGGGGTACTAATTGTGGATGATCAGCCATGATCATAGTGAATGGCGGTGCAGGCTGGAAGGGCCGAATGGCCTACTCCTGCACCTATTGTCTATGTTTCTGTGTTTCTAACCTGAGGTCTGGCCTTCCGCTTCCCCAAGGTTGGCTGCGGGAGGTGCCCCCGGGACGGGGGTTGGCGGGGGGGGCGGGCGAGGAGGGGGACAACGGTTCACGGGACGACCAGAATGGAGGCGACGGCTGCAAGGGGCCTTTGTGGCCAATTATAGCTGGGACTGGGAAATGGCCCCAAAACCTGGCCACTCTTACACACATACTCAATGGGCTGTTTCGATGCGTTACGTACTTGACTGGCAATAATCTTACTCATCTGTGTGCAAAATGAGAACTTCACTGCACCTTAGGACACGTGATAATAAAGAGCCATCAAACCATTCGGGACAGGCAGCATCTCTGGAGAGAAGGAATGGGTGACATAGAAACATAGAAAATACGTGCAGGAGGAGGCCATTCAGCCCTTCATTGTGATCATGGCTGATCGTCCCCAATCAGTACCCCGTTCCTGCCTTCTCCCCATATCCCTTGACTCCACTAGCCCCTAGAGCTCTATCTAACTCTATCTATCTTAAATCCATCCAGTGACTTGGCCTCCACTGCCCTCTGTGGCAGGGAATTCCATAAATTCACAACTCTCTGGGTGAAAAAGTTTTTTTTCACCTCAGTCTTAAATGGCCTCCCCTTTATTCTAAGACTGTGGCCCCTGGTTCTGGACTTGCCCAACATTGGGAACATTTTTCCTGCACCTAGCTTGTCCAGTCCTTTTATAATTGTATATGTTTCCATAAGATCCCCCCTCATCCTTCTAAACTCCAGTGAATACAAGCCTAGTCTTTTCAATCTTTCCTCATATGACAGTCCCGCCATCCCAGGGATCAATCTGGAAAAACCTACGCTGCACTGCCTCAATCACAAGGATGTCCCTCCTCAAGTTAGGAGACCAAAACTGTACACAATACTCCAGATGTGGTCTCACCAGTGTCCTATTCAACTGTTTCGGGTCGAGACCCTTCTCGGGCCAAAATACATTTGTGATCTTCTGCTATATTATGAACCATCCAGACCTCTGAGGTCATCTGGGTCAGGTCTGCTTTCTGTCTCCATAGTCAGGACTGAACATGCAGAAGCAGCGTTTAGTTTTTATGCACCACGTATATGGAACAAACTTCCAGAAAAACACAGGTCCGCTCCAACTCTCAGTTCTTTTACATCGGGGCTGAAGACTTTTCTGTTTGACATTTCTTTTAATTAAATTAAATAATTATTCATTTCATACCCTGCACTGAAACTTTTACAATGCCCTACATCGGTGAGACCAAGCGTAGGCTCGGCGATCGTTTCGTCGAACACCCCCGCTCGGTTCGCAATAACCAACCTGATCTCCCGGTGGCTCATCACTTCAACTCCCCCTCCCATTCCCAATTCGACCTTTCTGTCCTGGGCCTCCTCCATGGCCAGAGTGAGTCCCACCATAAATTGGAGGAGCAGCACCTCATATTCCGCTTGGGCAGTCTGCACCCCAGTGGCATAAACATTGACTTCTCCAATTTCAGGTAGTCCCTCCTTTCCCCTTCCCTTCCCAGCTCTCCCACAGCCCACTGTCTCCACCTCTTCCTTTCTTCTTCCCGCTCCCCCCCCCCACCCCCACATCAGTCTTGACCCGAAACGTCACCTATTCCCTCACTCCATAGATGCTGCCTCACCCGCTGAGTTTCTCCAGCATTTCTATCTACCAGTAATTTTTATTCTTGTACTTTATACTTGTCTTATTCTATTTTACCTTGTATTCATTTTCTATTCTTTTTAATGACTGTTTTTAATTGCTCTTTAATGCTTTGAGTAAAGCCTTGTTGCTGAAACGTGCTACTGAAATAATCTTGCTTCCTTGCTTCAGACTGGTCAGGCATCGTCTATATCTCTCATTCTCCTTTCCCCTGACCAGTCTGAAGAAGAGTCTCGACCCAAAACGCCACCTATTCCTTCTCTGCAGAGATGCTGCCTGTCCCGCTGAGTTATTCCAGCTTTTTGGTGTCTGTCTTCGGTTTAAACCAGCACCTTCAGTTCCTTCTGACAGCATTGAACCATTGATTGAACCATTAAAAGTAACGGCAAGCTAGAATAACCGAGAGATTTCTCAACAAGAAACACAAATAAGTGCCACAAATAGTCAGGGGGTCGGGAAGCATCTGTGGAGAGATGAACAGAGTTAACTTTTCAGGTCAAAGATGTTTCATTTGAAAGGTAAGAACGTTAACATGTAGCAGATTTGAAGCCATGCAGAGCCATGGAAAAGGGAAACAAACTAAAGGCTAGTGCCCCTGTCCCACTTAGGAAACCTGAACGGAAACCTCTGGAGACTTTGCGCCCCACCCAAGGATTCCGTGCGGTTCCCGGAGGTTTTTGTCAGTCTCCCTAATGGTTGAAAGTGGTTTCCGTTTTAAAAATCTGTAATTTTTTAGTCGAAGCCGGTTGCGATGCTAGTTGAAGGTGGTTGCCGGAGGACAAAAACCTCCGGGAACCTCACGGAAACCTTGGGTGGGGCGCAAAGTCTCCAGAGGTTTCTGTTCAGGCTTCCTAAGTGGGACAGGGGCGTAAGAATTACAAGTTTGTATTATTTGGTAATATGTGACAAGATGGATTTATTAAGATGGAACTGCAGCCGTTGGTTTAGCAAAGAAAGACGCAGAGTGCTGGAGTAACTCAGCGGGTCAGGCAGCATTTGTGGAGAACATGGATAGGTGACGTTTCACAGAGTGCTGGAGTAACTCAGCGGGTCAGGCAGCATCTGTGGAGAACATGGATAGGTGACGTTTCACAGAGTGCTGGAATAACTCAGCGGGTCAGGCAGCATCTGTGGAGAACATGGATAGGTGACGTTTCACAGAGTGCTGGAGTAACTCAGCGGGTCAGGCAGCATCTGTGGAGAACATGGATAGGTGACGTTTCACAGAGTGCTGGAGTAACTCAGCGGGTCAGGCAGCATCTGTGGAGAACATGGATAGGTGACGTTTCTCAGAGTGCTGGAGTAACTCAGCGGGTCAGGCAGCATCTGTGGAGAACATGGATAGGTGACATTTCACAGAGTGCTGGAGTAACTCAGCGGGTCAGGCAGCATCTGTGGAGAACATGGATAGGTGACGTTTCACAGAGTGCTGGAGTAACTCAGCGGGTCAGGCAGCATCTGTGGAGAACATGGATAGGTGACGTTTCACAGAGTGCTGGAGTAACTCAGCGGGTCAGGCAGCATCTGTGGAGAACATGGATAGGTGACGTTTCACAGAGTGCTGGAGTAACTCAGCGGGTCAGGCAGCATCTGTGGAGAACATGGATAGGTGACGTTTCACAGAGTGCTGGAGTAACTCAGCGGGTCAGGCAGCATCTGTGGAGAACATGGATAGGTGACGTTTCACAGAGTGCTGGAGTAACTCAGCGGGTCAGGCAGCATCTGTGGAGAACATGGATAGGTGACGTTTCTCAGAGTGCTGGAGTAACTCAGCGGGTCAGGCAGCATCTGTGGAGAACATGGATAGGTGACGGTTTTGGTCAAGAACCTTTTTCGGGGTTAGGACCCTTGTTTGTACATTTGAAGTCAGGAGTTTTGGGTAATTTGAAGTTCGGGGTTGGGACCCATTTCCTAGTGTGTGTAGTATAGAACTAGTATATGGGTCGGCGTGGACTGAGCGGGCCTTTTGTGTCGGGACCCTTCTTCAGACTAAATGTGCCAATGGTGTGTGATACACAAAGACTAATGGAGTTGAAATGGCACAAGGACACAATCAGAATTTCTTGAGTCTGAAGAAGGGTCTCGACCCTAAACATCACCTGTTCATATTCTCCAGAGATGCAGAGATCCAGAGAAATCCAGTGGGATTTATTATATGGCTATAGGTAATATTCGGTATTATGTGACGAATGGATTTATTGATGGCCATGAAAAACAATCTTCCATAAATAGAACCAGTGGATAGAGCGGTAGGGAACGTGTACGTTACACTGGCCAATGATCCAATAGCGAGCAAGATAGTCCACTCGACGAAAGAGACGTAGTACGGTCATGGGCAGATTCATGGGTAATTGTCAGCCCCATTTCCGTAACCGGCTTCCGTCTCCGCACCAAAGATCCCGTCATAGCGGAGCAAGGATACTAGTGCGGAGACGGAAGCCGGTTACGGAAACATCCTCGTAAAAATTAAAGTTATTTGATAAAAATCTTCTCCTCATTTCCAGAATTATAATTTATTAACACAAACTGTTCCCCTGCAACGTTGATTACATTGCGGGTCGGGTTGGGTCGGGTCGGGTTACTGAAATGGATGAAAAAAAGGCCCACGTTCCACTCCGTTGCGTACTACACGTCAGCCCATTGCATTTAGCAGGAGTGGTCTATCTTGCTTGCTGTAGGAGCTTTGATACTGGCCATCATCGGCCGAGGCAGTGCAGATAAGAGTCAGGAGGTCATGATGCAGCTTTATAAGGCTTTGGTTCGGCTGCATTTGGAGTATTGCGTGCAGTTTAGTTTAGTTTAGCGATGCAGCGCGGAAACAGGCCCTTCGGCCCACCGAGTCCGCGCTGGCCAGCGACACACTATCCTACACACACTAAGGTCAATTTACACATACACCAAGCCAATTAACCTACAAACCTGTACGTCTTTGGAGTGTGGGAGGAAACTGAAGATCTCGGAGAAAACCCACGCAGGTCATGGGGAGAACGTACAAACTCCCGTACAGACAGCACCCGTGGTGGGGATGGAACCCGGGTCTCTGGCGCTACACGCGCTGTGAGGCAGCGACTCTACCGCCCCAGCTCTGGCCGCCCAATTACAGGAAGGATGGAGAGGGTTTGGAAAGGCTGCATAAAACTCAGCAATGCCATGTTCAGTAGTGCCTAGTGCCACCTCGCAGGATATTTACTGGTGACAGGTACCCAGGAAAACTCCAGGCAATGATGATATCTCTGCACAAAACATCTACCTCACGCAGGGGTGAAACAGGAGACAAGGCTGTCAGCTTCCACCGGCAGAAAGACTTGGTATATGGCAACTAACTCATTGTCGCTTGTCCGTGGCTGCTATTCAGAACATGGACCAGGATCAGACCCTTTGGCCCACACTGCCTGTGCCAAACATGATGCCAAGGATGTACATTTAGAATGGAGATGAGGAGGAACCTGTTTATCCAGAGGGTGGTGAATCTGTGGAATTAATTGCCACAGACGCTGTGGAGGCCATGTCGGTGGATATCGCCGGTACTGACAGGAAGGGAAAGCAGATTACTGAAAGATGGAGAGATCAAACCCGGGTCTCTGGAACTGAAACCTCTGCAAAGCAGCAACTCTGCCACTGCGCCACGCATTCTAGGACCAGGGGGCACAGTCACAGAATAAAAGGATGTACCTTTAGAAAGGAGATGAGGAGGAATTTCTTTAGTCAGAGGGTGGTGAATCTGTGGAACTCATTGCCACAGACGGCTGTGGAGGCCAAGTCAGTGGATATTTTTAAAGTGGAGATTGACAGATTCTTGATCAGTACGGGCGTCAAAGGTAATGGGGAGAAGGCAGGAGAATGGGTTTGGGGAGAAAGATAGATCAGCCATGATTGAATGGCAGAGGAGAATTGATGGGCCGAATGGCCTAATTCTGCTCCTATGTCTTGTGAACATGAACATTTGAAAGACATTTGGACATGGATTGGTAAGGTTTTGAGAGGCAGGGGCCAAATGCAGGCAAATGTGAGAACCTCAGGTCGAGACCTGTTGTTTAAGAAGGAACTGCAGATGCTGGAACAATCAAAGGTAGACAAAATGCTGGAGTAACTCAGCGGGTGAGGCAGCATCTATGGAGAGAAGGAATGGGTGACGTTTCGGGTCGAGGCCCTTTTTCAGTCAGCTTAATTTAGTTTAGTTGAGCATAGTTTAGTTTAATTTAGTTATATTGGTTGGCGCGGACGCAGTGGGCCAACGAGGCAGCTGGTTGGCGTGGGCTTGGTGGGCCGAAGGGCCTATTTCCATGCTGTATCTCCAAACGGAAAAATAAAAGCTATGGCGTGGAAACAAGCCCTTCGGCCCGCTGAGTCCACGCCGACCCATACACTTGTTCTATCCCACACACACTGGGAACAATTTTCAGAAGCCAATTAACCTGGAAACCTGCATGTCTTTGGAATGTGGGATGAAACCGGAGCACCCGGAGAAAACCCACGCAGGTCACGGGGAGAACGTGCAAACTCCGTACAGACAGCACCTGTGGCCAGGATGGAACCCGGGTCCCTGGCGCCGTGAGGCAGCAACTCTACCGCTGCGCTACCCATGTTAGTGGAGTACAAATAGAAACTCTTCGAGCACTTTGTTACTTCATTTCCTTCTAAAGCATCCTGGGCAGTTCCATCAATCACGGAGCGCTCTCGGAAATACTGAAGGAATGAACATCCTTTGAGGCAACCATTGCCAAAGTTTGACAGTGTGTGTGTCCAAACAAGCATGCCTTAAAGGGCAAGGCATTAAAGAGGTACTACAAGTCAAATACATGTAAAAGGAGGGGGAAAAAATAAACATCAATCCATCTACATGTTGCAATTATAATTCAGTTCTTTGTCATAAATCAAAAAAACTTCAATGCATCAAAGTCAAATACCAATGCAACTTGGATTTTTAAGTAAATATAAATGTATTAATATTCGTTCACTAACTAACTAAGCCTTTTAAGGTTACTTAGACAAGGCTAAAATTGGCCTGTGATATCTGCCCTCTTACAGAATTACCAGTCCCATTTCCACATTGTATACATGCCCAATATGCTATATTAAAGCCCGGAGATGATGATGTAAATTTTGTTTCATTTTTCCAATCCTCTTTCTTGATCGCGTTGACTCTTCACTTAATTTCACAGATAACCCCCGATAATTCATCCAGGTCGGCATTTTCATTTCGGAGCCTAGATAACAAATGCTGGTACATCTTGCACTCTGACAAGGAAGCCCCATTCTATCTTCAACTGTCCGTAGACCCCCTAGCAAGGGGTCTCTGGATAGTGCAATGGAAAAGGCAAGGCTGGTGTTTCTTCCACTTCCGATCCAAGTGACAGCAATGTGAAGCAAAAAACCTTCCATCTGCCACAGCAGAGATCAGGCCTACATGGTTTCAGCTTGTCTCGGTCAGCTTACAGCTAACATATTCAACCTGCTCCGAATAGTTCATTATATTCCTTTGAAGTCAATAATCACAGGTTTCCTGAGCACGTGAAGAAAAGATATTATAAAACAACTCAGAGTGAGAGACCCGGGTTGAATCCCAACTACGGGTGCTGTCTGTACGGAGTAATGCACGCAGGTTCTCCCCGTGACCTGCGTTGGTTTTTGCCGGTTTTCCTCCAACATGCTAAAGACATGCGGGTTTGTAGGTTAATTGGCTTCTGTAAAATTGTCTTTCGAGTGTGGGATAGAATTAGTGCACGGAGTGATCGCTGGTCGGCGCGGACTCGGTGGGCTGAAGGGCCCATTTCCACGCTGTATCTCTGAACTAAACTAGACTAGAAGCCTGCTCTTCACCTCAGCTGAGAAGAAACACTTACTGATTGGTTGATCGAATGGAATACAGCATGGAAATATATCTTCATATTTTACTTTTTATAATATAGTCCCTTTTTGAAATGATAATTCCCAGAAACACTATCTTCTCAAGGCCACACTGCATTAGCTCTGAAGTCATCTTCAGCAATGATCTCACCAGATGTCAAACATGTGATCATTTTCACTGCGCTTAAGAAGGAACTGCAGATGCTGGAAAATCAAAGGTAAACAAAAGCGCTGGAGGAACTCAGCGGGTGCAGCAGCATCTATGGAGCGAAGGAAATAGGCGACGTTTTGGGTCGAGACCCTTCTTCACTATGCTTCTTAGTTTCTGTGGTCTCAGCATTTAGTTTAGAGACACAGCGTGGAAACAGGCCATTCGGCCCACCGAGTCCGTGCCAACCATCGACCACCCGTTCACACTCTAGTTCTGTGTTATCCCACTTTCTCATCCACTCCCTGCACACGAGGGGGAAATTTACAGAGGGGCCGATTAACCTGCACACCCGCACGACTTTGGGGTGTGGGAGGAAACCGGAGCACCCGGAGAAAACCCACACGGCAACAGGGAGAACGTGCAAACTCCACACACTCAGACAACCCCAAAAGCCACGATCAAACCGGGGTCTCTGGTGCTGTGAGACACCATGCCGCTGCAAAGAAGATTATAGATTGTAGAATACAACCGTGGCAATAAATAGCAAAGCATCCCGAGGGAAATGGAATGTTCTCATGAGCTTGATTTGGGTTGAATCGTTTTGATTCAGGAATACTTAAAGGCTTTCGACAGCAACTAACCTCGTCTTTACGTCTTTCTGCAGAAATGGCGTCCATTGACTCTCTGCCATTTGCCTTTGGTGGGAACGGACAGGAGACATTGGATGCAGCTTCTTTGCTGATTGTCCCGCCTCTGCAAACGTCCAAGACCTTTGTGTCAGACACATGATCCGAACAACCTGCTCCACTCCGTGTACAGCTTCAGATCCTTTGGCGAAACGCTGGGGCGGATTTTGCAAAAAGCGTCTTCAAAGTCTTTGTAGGTGGCGGGCTTCGAGTGCGCCGGCGCGCCATCCCCTTGGCCTGGCGCAATCTCTCGGCAGAGCAGCATTAGGTCACTCCCCGAATATCCCTCGGTATTCTGAACAACCAAACTAATTTCCCCCTCACTCAGGCAATGGTCCTGTTGGGCCAACGTGTAGAGTAAAATCTGCCGCCTCGCTCTGCCATCAGGTGGAGAGATATATAGCCGCTTTATAAAGTATCGATGAATGGTCTCCTCGATGTCATCCGGGTGCCTGGTGCCTCCGATGATGATAATGTGGTCATTACTAGAGTTCACCACGCCTTCCACATGGGACAGTAACTTGGCCTTGATGGAGTTGAGGTGAAGGCTTTCTTCGCCCACAGGATTGGAGAGCATGAGGTCAAGCTCGTTGATGAAGATAACGGATGGCTGGCGGGA
Organism: Raja brachyura; assembly: GCA_963514005.1. Next base: position 7,017,422 of record OY740821.1, on the reverse strand, counting down.
GCGGGCGATGAGGAACATGGCCTGCAGGATCATCTCCCCGTCCCCCTTCCACTTCGAGACGAAGGACGACCCGCTGACCTTGAGGAAGGTGGCCCCCAGGTGGGTGGCGATGCACCTCGTGAGCATCGTCTTGCCCCCTCCGCGGGGTCCGAAGAGCAAGATGCTTTTGGGCACGCTGCCGGCCCGGTTGTAAGCTCCAGGCCGCAGCAAGGGCCACAGTACCTGCTCTTCGATCAGCGCCTTTGCGGCCTCCAGCCCGGCGATATCACCCCACTGCACGGGGGGGCTGCAGTCCACTATTTCGTTGGTGACCAGGCTGAGCAGTTGGGAGTCCAGGCCTCTCAGTTGCTCCTCCAGGTGATCGCTCGCTGTGACCGTCTCGACCCTCTGAGGCTGCAGCCGGTAGCCCAGAGCATGGCCCTGCCCGCCAGTCGCTTCCCCGCCCAGCAACACGGGCGCAAACACCTCGCTGGAGCCCGGCTGATGCGCCAGCTGCCCGCCGTTGTACGGCGAGGGCACCACCCCTTTCCTTGCGCGGTCTCTGCACTTATAGGCCGGGTCGCCCACGATGTGCTGCTTCCCCCCCTTGAACCCACCGAGCGTTCCTTCACCGCTCCTGGCGAAGCCGCCGCCATGACACTCGCCGTCCGTCATCTGGTAGGAGTCCGCCACGCGCGGTTGTCCGTAACCGTATCTGCTCACACCCTCTTTCGGAGTCACGTCGAAGGATTTCCTCTTCAAAGCGCTGCTCGACCCATTGGGGACAGGAGACAAGGGGCCCGAGCTCAAGCTGTGGCTTTGGTAGCCGTACCTGGGGACTATCGACGGTCGGGATGGGGGAGGAAGGTGAAGGGGAGCTGGGATGCCCAAGGATGGAAGGTGGACTCCCGAGTAGCCGGGCCCAATGCTTGACTGGGAATGGTAGTGGTTGGATGGGTAGTTGTACAGTGAGTTTACTCCCGCTAAAGTCGCATTGTAAGATGGGCCGATGGTGGTCATTGGATGGACTGGCTGCAGAAGACTTGAACCGTTCAAAGACGAGGTGAGGGAAGAGGAAACTGCTGCCGTTGCTTGGCTGCAGTAGTCCGTGGGTAAATACGTGGCACCGTAACTCGGTGAACATTCCTGAGAAGTTCCGATGGGCACAAGGCAGGACTGGATGCGTGGGGTAGGGGCACTACCACCCGTGTTGCTTGGGTAGCAAGGTTCAGCCACAGGTGGGCCTCCTATCCCAACACTGCCATTTACTGGTGGGAGGGCGGAATTGCTTCTTGCTTTATTGCCTGCAAGCCCATTGTCCATCGCGTTGGCCGCAAACGTGCCAGGCTCACGAAGGGCCATTTGCCAGGCATCGCTTTCAGTCTTTGCTTCACTCATCGGCTCAAGGGGGGGATCCCCGTAAGCACCCAGCTCCAGCCTCTCGTACGCAGGGCTCACAATCCCAGAGTACTTCTCCGCATACTTCTTGAGCAGATTGGAGGCCGTCAGGGCGGAAATGTCGTCATTCGCCCACTCATAGTGGGGATGCTGCTGAACGAGGTGGCTGTCTTCGGTTTTATGTGCGAGAGAGGACATTGTCAATGAGATGTCGAGATACTGCTCTGGCCCCTGGACATGCTCTGGACTCCAATGCATCTTCAACAGGCCTGAAAGGAAACAGCACACATTGTGAATGACATCTTCAACGGCCAGTCAAATAGTATGACTTCCCAGAAGATCAAATAAGAATTTAGTTACATATTTGTCCGAACATCTTTTACAAGGATGTTGCAAGGACTCCAGGGCCTGGTCTGAGGTAGCCTGGGACTCTTTTCCTTGGAGTGGAGGAGAATGAGGGGTGATCTTATAGAGGTGTACAGACTACATAAGTTTAAGTTCAGAGGGGACAGATTTAATACGAACCTGAGGGGCAATGTTTTTCATACAGAGGGTGGCAGGGTCTCTTAGTGGCGGCATGCTGTAAGGTTGCAATTTTGTTTGCTCCCATAACTTTTAACTTTTACTTACCACTCTTTCAATGTTACTTGTTATTACTTGACTTCAAGGCACAGTCTAACTTTTCTTAAAGTGTTGATAACACTTTTATACGCTTTAATTGTGTAAAGGATGGAGATAAGAGGGAAAGGAGGTTCTCCAAGGAAGGAGCGTGGGAAAGACACAGCTTCTGACTCTAGTATCTTAGAAGCAATATCAAAAATGAACAATGAACTGAAAAATGAAAACTGATTTTGCAGTTTGGAAGAAATGGTGAAAGGAATTTAGTGCAAAATTGAAGGAAGTTCAAAAGCTGATTATGTTACAAGATGAATCTCGTGAACAGAAGGAACAAATTGATAACTTGTGACCCCTGAGCCAGGAGAGTGATTTGAAGATTGAAACACTGGAACGGAGAATGAATGAAATATTCGGGCATTCCAGCAATACAAGATTAAAAATATGGATCTGGAAAACAGAGGCCGTTGACTGACTTTGCGAATTGTTGGTTTGCCGGAAGGTCAAGAGGGAGATAACATTATAAAATATGCTTCTAAAATGATAGAGGAGACTTTCAACATCGAGCACTATGAAAATCTTCCAATTTTGGATAACGCACACAGGATTGGGAAGAAATCTGGTCCCCAATATAAACCGAGACATTTGATTGTTTGGTTTCACTTTTTGCAGATGAAGGAGAATATTCTCCAGGCAGCTAAAAAATTGGGCGTGGTTGAATATGAAGGATGCAACTTTTGGTTTGTTCCTGATTATAGTTACGAGCTTTTGGAATTAACAAAGTCTTTCCATAATGTAATGTTGTTTAAGAAAATGTTGCACCCTGCATTACTTTATCCAGCTAGACTTCGTATACGACTGTTTAAAGGTAACATTCGATTTTTTAACAATCCTCAAGATGCTTCCAGCTTTCTGGAGGCTTATGAGGGTGAAGTCGCGACCGGGAGCAATTGATAGCTGATTAAGTTATAATTGGAGATTTACTGTTCCTATTTTGACAATATATCGTTTTGTAATGATTAAGAATTTAATTGGATGAATTGTTTTCTTTTTATTTTAATTTACTTTTTGGAATTTTAGTATGATGGTATCAAATAACAACTTTTACCTTCTCTAAGATATTGTTAATTTAATGTAATGGTATTATATGTATATTAATTTTTAAGATTTTCTTTGTTAGCTTTTCTATTTTTAAAATTGAAGGATTTCTTCCCCCCGGTCTTTAGACACTGCGCTGTTCTTGTTTTTCATATTTTGACCTTGGATAAATAATATGAGGTAGCTCTTGTGTTCCACTGCTAACATGTACTTTTTTAACCATAACATTAATTTTGTTTTGGCTATTGAGTGGCAAATATGCTTTCTTTTTACGTTGGGTGCTGTCTTTTGTTTTTAGCTTAGCTTTTTTCATCTGTGCAGAATCTGAACTACAAAAATGTCCGAAATGTCATCACTTCTGGCTCCGCCCTAGATTTTTCTTCGTCCAGTAGCATGAACTATTATGCTTTAAGAGATTAACCCTTTACATCCCACATGATTTTTACAAACAATATGGATAAACTTCCAGTTATTAACTTCCTTTCATGGAATGTGAATGGCTTGAACCATCCCATTAAGAGGAAAATTGTTTTTAAAGTTCTTCGCAGACTAAATGCTCAGATTATCTTTGTTCAGGAAACTTGTTAAGGCAAGACAACAATCAACGATTTTTCCAGTTCAAGGAGAGGACAGCAGTTTCATTCAAATTCACAGGCTAAGGTGAAAGGAGTCTCTATTTTTATTGACTCCTCAATTCCATTTTTCAGTATGAAACAATTTCTGATCCATATGGTAGATTTTGGGTGATTACTGGTGTTCTTCATAACCAAAAAGTTGCTATGGTGAATGTTTATGCACCAAATATTGATCATCCTGAACTTTTTAAACAGTTAATTGCATCCTTTCCTAATTTAAATGAACACTTTTTAATAATGGGTGGAGATTTTTCGCCATGTTCCTTTTTAATGAATCGTTACTCATACTTTAACGTTAAGAATATCATATATACAGCGTCAAATAAAACTCTAGAATGTGTCATTTCACTTGATGCTGAGAAAGCATTTGATAGAGTAGAATGGAAATACTTATTCAATACGCTTGAGAAATTTAAGATTGGTCCAAAATGTATTTATTGGATCAAGCTGATATATCATATACCTCAGGCTTCTGTACTTACAAATAATCAGAGATCCCCTTTTTTCAGGCTCGACGAATAAGGGCAATCGAGGACCGGGGACATAGGTTCAAGGTGAAGGGGAAAAGATTTAATAGGAATACGAGGGGTAACTTTTTCACACAAAAGGTGGTGGGTGTATGGAACGTGCTGCCAGAGGAGGTAGGTGAGGCTGGGACTATCCCAACGTTTAAGAAAGACAGGTACATGGATAGGACAGGTTTGGAGGGATATGGACCAAGCGCAGGCAGGTGGGACGAGTGTAGATGGGACATTGTTGGCCGGTGTGGGCAAGTTGGGCCGAAGGGCCTGTTTCCACACTGTTTCTATGACTCTGTGATGTTGAGACACACAATTACACTAATACCAAGCCAATTAACCTACAAACCTGCACGTCTTTGGAGTGTGGGAGGAAACTGAAGCACCCGGAGAAAACCCACGCAGGTCACGGGGAGAACGTACAAACTCCGTACAGACAGCACCCGTAGTCGGGATGGAACCCGGGTCTCTGGCGCTGTGAGGCAGCAACTCTACCGCTGCGCCACCGTGACCGCCCGAACTCTTCTATGTCGCTCCTAACAAGCCCATGAACAATTCCTTGTGAAGGAACCAAGCAAAAAAAAAACAATCCTTCTATTTCTGGTTGCTGTTCAGTGGCTCCCAGTGCAACATGTAGCAGACAAGAGCAGAGCAAAGTTCACTTGATAAAGATCTCCAGACACTGCAAGTGAAAAAAAAAGCAATTGGCCAACTTTATTTTTGTGTGACAAGTACAATAGATTTGAGATTTCCTCCGTAGATGTGCAATTGTCAAGACATCTTTTTCGAAAACACGGCACGGTGGTGCAGTGATAGAGCTACTGTCTCTCAGCACCAGAAATCCGGGTTTGATCCTGACTACGGGTGCTGTCTGTACGGAGTTTGTACGTTCTCCCCGTGACCTGCGTGGGTTTTCCCCGAGATCTTCGGTTTCCTCCCACAGGTTTGTAGGTTAATTGGCTTGGTGTAAGTGTAAGTTGTCCCTAGCGTGTGTAGGATAGTGTTAGTGTGCGGGGACCTCTACACAAAACTAAATTTCTTGTCATGGACCTCATCTCAATGGCTTCAGGCTCTCTCGTTCTCTCTACTTTCCCCCAGCTTTCCCCAAGGGAGACGGAAGAGGACGCAGACAATTGTATTCATTCACACGTGCACCACAATAAAACCTCAAAGACTTAGGAAACAGGGGTTCCCCTCTTCCATTATAGATGAGGCTCTCACTGGGGTCTCCTCGATATCCCTCAGCTCCGCTCTTCCTCCCCCTCCCCCATTCGCAACAAGGACAGAGACCCCCTTGTCCTCACCTTCCATCCCATCAGCCGTCGCATACAGCACATAATCCTCCCCCATTTTCGCCGCCTCCAACAGGATCCCACCACTGGCCACACCTTCCCATCTCCACCCCTTTCTGCTTCCTGCAGAGACTATTCCCTCCGCAACTCCCTGGTCATCTTGTCCCTTCCCAGCCAAACCACCCCCTCCCCAGGTACTTTCCCCTGCAACTGCAGGAGATGCAACACCTGTCCCTTTACCTCCCCCCCCTGGACTCCATCCAAGGGCCCCGACAGTCTTTCCAGGTGAGGCAGAGGTTCACTTGCACCTCCTCCAACCTGATCTACTACATCCGCTGTTCCAGGTGTCAACCTCTCTACATCGGCGAGACTTACAAAATTCTTAAGGGGTTGGACAGGCTAGATGCAGGAAGATTGTTCCCGATGTTGGGGAAGTCCAGGACAAGGGGTCACAGCTTAAGGATAAGAGGGAAATCCTTTAAGACCGAGATGAGAAATACATTTTTCACACAGAGTGGTGGGTCTCTGGAACTCTCTGCCACAGAGGGTAGTTGAGGCCAGTTCATTGGCGATATTTAAGAGGGAGTTAGATGTGGCCCTTGTGGCTAAAGGGATCAGGGGGTATGGAGAGAAGGCAGGTACGGGATACTGAGTTGGATGATCAGCCATGATCACATTGAATGGCGGTGCAGGCTCGAAGGGCCGAATGGCCTACTCCTGCACCTATTGTCTATGTTTCTATGAGACCAAGCGCAGGCTCGGCGATCGTTTCGTTGAACACCTCCGCTCAGTCCGCCTTAACCTACCTGATCTCCCGGTGGCTCAGCACTTCAACTCCCCCTCCCATTCCCACACTGACCTTTCTGTCCTGGGCCTCCTCCATTGTCAGAGTGAGGCCCAGCACAAATTGGAGGAACAGCACCTCATATTTCGCTTGGGCAGCTCACACCCCAGCGGTGTGAACATTGACTTCTCTAACTTCAAGTAGCCCTTGCTTTCCCTCTCTCTCCATCCCTCCTCATCCCAGTTCTCCCACCAGTCTTACTGTCTCCGACTACATTCTATCTTTGTCCCGCCCACTCCCCTGACATCAGTCTGAAGAAGGATCTCGACCCGAAACATCACCCATTCCTTCTCTCCAGAGATGCTGCCTGTCCCGCTGAGTTACTCCAGCATGTTGTGTCTACCCTCAAAGACTTACTGTTATGTTGCAGTGTGTTAGCTAACTCATCAAATGCAAGAGTTATTTTGACATTTTGCAGACAAAATCTTTCCTTTATAAAGCTACATATTATGTTTAAACTGCTTGTTGCCTTTAGTTTACAGATACAGCATGGAAACAGGCCCTTCGGCCCACCGAGTCCGTGCCGACCATCGATCTCCCGTTCACACACTAGTTCTGTGTTATCCCACTTTCTCATCCACTCCCCACACGCGAGGGGGAAATTTACCGAGGGCCGATTAACCCACAAGCCCGCACGTCTTTGGGATGTAGGTGGAAACCGGAGCACCCGGAGGAAATCCACGTGGTCACGAGGAGAACATGCAAACTCCACCCAAACAGCGCCCCAGGTCAGGATCGAACTGGGGCTGTGGGGCGGCGAGGCAGCGGCTGTACCGGCTCTGCCACCGTGCCGCCCTCTACTTGAATGTGACAGGGAGGCAGAAAGCCCAGTCACACACAGCAGCAGCAGCATCTAGAGAGGTGCGATTAACCCAGGGAGCTTCTCCTTGACCAACAGGGACATGATGGGCCAAACACACTCCTTCTGTTCCACATGTTTTCTATGAGTTTATGATTTGTCATTCCCAAGTCTCCAACAACAAGGGCGGTCATGGTGGCGCAGTGGCAGAGTTGCCGCTTCACAGCGCCGGACACCCGGGCACGATCCCGACTACGGGCGCTGTCTGTACGGAGTTTGTACGTTCTCCCCGTGACCTGCGTAGGTTTTCTTGGATCTTCGGATTCCTCCCACACTCCAAAGACGTACAAGTTTGTAGGTTAATTGGCTTGGTATAAATGTAAATTGTCCCTTGTGTGTGTAGGATAACGTTAATGTACAGGGATTGCTGGTGGGTACGGACTTGGTGGGCCGAAGGGCCTGTTTCTGTGCTCTCGAAACTAAACTAAACTCAACGGCCGCAGTTGAGAAGATTCAATGGAGACAGAAGGAACAGCAGATGCTGGAATCTTGCCCTGAACAAGTGCAACAGTGATTGTAGGTTGTAACAGTCCATTTCACATTTGCCTGTCAATAAATTAATTTCCTAATTAAAATGCTTTTCGAGGGAGACAATATAAAATCAAAATTAGACACCAAGTGTAACTCAACGTAACCCAAGTAGCGCAACATGTGAGGCAGCAACTCTGGAGAGCGTGGATAGTTGAGTTTCGAGATACAGCACGGAAACAGGCCCTCTGGCTCACCGAGTCCGCACCGACCATCGATACCCCGATCACACTAGTTCTATGTTATCCCACTGTCTCATCCACTCCCTACACACTAGGGGCCAATTTACAGAGGACAGATTAACCTACAAACCCGCACGTCTTTGGGATGTGGGAGGAAACCAGAGCACCCGGAGGAAACCCATGCAATCACAGGGAGAACGTGCAAACTCCACACAAGCAACACCCAAGGACAGGATCCAACCTGGGTCTCTGAAGATATGAGGCAGCAGCTTGAGTAGATCAGTCTGAAGAAGAGTCCCAGCTGAAATGTCACCTATCCATGTTCTCCACAGATGCTGCCTGACCCGCTGAGTTACTCCAGCACTCTGTGAAACGTCACCTATCCATGTTCTCCACAGATGCTGCCTGACCCGCTGAGTTACTCCAGCACTCTGTGAAACGTCACCTATCCATGTTCCCCACAGATGCTGCCTGACCCGCTGAGTTACTCCAGCACTCTGTGAAACGTCACCTATCCATGTTCTCCACAGATGCTGCCTGACCCGCTGAGTTACTCCAGCACTCTGTGAAACGTCACCTATCCATGTTCTCCACAGATGCTGCCTGACCCGCTGAGTTACTCCAGCACTCTGTGAAACGTCACCTATCCATGTTCTCCACAGATGCTGCCTGACCCGCTGAGTTACTCCAGCACTCTGTGAAACGTCACCTATCCATGTTCTCCACAGATGCTGCCTGACCCGCTGAGTTACTCCAGCACTCTGTGAAACGTCACCTATCCATGTTCTCCACAGATGCTGCCTGACCCGCTGAGTTACTCCAACACTTTGAGATGACTTAATCTAACTATTGTTCGACGGTGTGAACAGTTAGTGGACTGTTACTCGTTAAGACAGTCAATTAAGTTTAGAATTAAAATAAGGAAACATGAATCGAAATCGAGCCACAGTTTAAATTTGGATTATTTAGCAACCTATTTTAATACCTTTCCCGGTGATGTTTTGTTTTTCTATTCCGTTAATTTCTAATTTCACATTCAAAAGTGTTCCCTGTTACTGTGAAAGCGCTCACGAATATTTAGTTGTGCGAACAGCTGCCATCGGCCATTTATTTTGTTGTTGAGAATACCGTATATATTCAGAGTGTGAAAGTGGCATAAAGTGATATCAGGAGTGACATCAGGAGACATAACACAGACACCAGCAACATCTAGTGGATTGAATGTGAACTATCACACGCAGGCCTGCAGTTGGCATTGACACTAGGAAGTGCAGAAGCTGGTTGATAAAAAAAAGACACAAAGTGCTGGAGTAACTAAACGGGTCAGGCAGAGTCTCTGGAGAAAATGGGTGTGTCCGTATCGCTGAGTCCTGTGTCAGTGGAGGCCGTGCAACAGCCTAGGGCTCAATTGGATCGGGCGCCGCTCCAAGAGGCCGAGTGCGCGGATCGGACACGGTGGAGGACATGGACAACATTGCCGAGCCAGGCCGACCCTGCAACTCCAACCCAGAGCCGCCGCCATGACAACGGGCCTTTAAGGTCATTAAGACCATGCATTTTTAAGAAATATGAACTCCAAGGATACAAGATAGCTCTGCATAGTTTAGTTTAGTTTAGAGAGACAGTGCGGAAACAGGCCCTTCGGCCCACCGAGTCCGCTCCGACCAGCGATCCCCGCACACTAACGCTGCCCTACACACACTAGGAACAATTTACACTTACACCAAGCCAATTAACCTACAAACCTGTACGTCTTTGGAGTGTGGGAGGAAACCGGAGATCCCGGAGAAAACCCACGCAGTTCACGGGGAGAACGTACAAACTCTGTACAGACAGCACCCGTGGTCAGGATGGAACCCGGGTCTCTGGCGCTGTGAGGCAGCAACTCTACCGCTGCACCACCGTGCTGAATCTTGTGTACTTCCTTCGTGTGTAATCGACTATTCTTACACGCTTGTACTTAAGTGTGATTGTGTCTATGAATAGTAAGATTTTTACTGAACTGTATGCAAAATAGCAATTTCACTGTGCCAAGGTACATGTGACACTAAAGTGAGGAAACGTTTTGGGTCGGGACCCTTCTTCAGACTGATTGTATTTGGGAGGAGAGAGACCATCCTCTTCCAGCTTTCTCCTTGCTGCTACAATCCTCTTTGAGTCCCCCATCTCCACTACAATCTGTCTGAGGAAGGGTTCCGATCCGAAACGTCACCTATCCATGTTCTCCACAGATGCTGCCTGACCTGCTGAGTTACTCCAGCACTGTGTGAAACGTCACCTATCCATGTTCTCCACAGATGCTGCCTGACCCGCTGAGTTACTCCAGCACTCTGTGAAACGTCACCTATCCATGTTCTCCACAGATGCTGCCTGACCCGCTGAGTTACTCCAGTACTCTGTGAAACGTCACCTATCCATGTTCTCCACAGATGCTGCCTGACCCGCTGAGTTACTCCAGCACTCTGTGAAACGTCACCTATCCATGTTCTCCACAGATGCTGCCTGACCCGCTGAGTTACTCCAGCACTCTGTGAAACGTCACCTATCCATATTCTCCACAGATGCTGCCTGACCCGCTGAGTTACTCCAGCACTCTGTGAAACGTCACCTATCCATGTTCTCCACAGATGCTGCCTGACCCGCTGAGTTACTCCAGCACTCTGTGAAACGTCACCTATCCATGTTCTCCACAGATGCTGCCTGACCCGCTGAGTTACTCCAGCACTCTGTGGAACGTCACCTATCCATGTTGCGTGTTGTTTTTCTCATCGACAAAATCAGCAAAATAATCACTATCAGCAGAAAACAAAAGTGAGTAATCGTAAAGGTGGAACTTGCATTTATATATAGTCGTGCACGACCAGGGGACGTCGCAGATATTTTTGCGGCCAATACGGTGCTTTTGGAGCATTGCTACGCAGGAAATGTAGCGGCCATTTTGCGCGCAGCGAGCCCCCACCAGCAGCAATGCAATAAGCCGAGCAGGGATTGGACGGATCAGGCAGTTTATTGTTTTCCCGGGGATTCTTCCTGCTTCACGACAGCCTGAAAAATACTTAGTGAGGTCTTCATGAAAATACGTGCATAAATGAACAGTGCCCAGAAATTGCGGAGAAAGAAAGCAGGTAAAAGTTAATCGAACATTGTATTTTATGTTTGATTTCTCTCCTTGTGCACCGTCCGAAATTCATTCTTTCGAAGACTCAACTTGAAGTCTCACTTTCCAATTGCGAGCAAATTTATTACCCAATTTCCCTTCTTCGCCACCTTGCCAGCTATAATTACACTGTTAATGTCTCCTTTTCATCAGGTACGTCATCGTTCCAGCTAACACCTTCTAACCTTCTTCCAGCATGTCCCTTCTAACATGTTCACAAGTTCATAAGTTATACGAGGAGAATTAATCCATTCTTCCCTTTGAGTCTACTCCGCCATCCGATCATGGCTGATCTATCTCTCACTCTCAACCTTCTCCCCATAACCCTCAACATCCGTACTAATCACCAATCTGTCGATATCTGCCTTAAAAATATCCATTTACGGCCTTTAAAGCTGTCTGTGGCAATGAATTCCTCAAATTCACTAACCTGTGGCTAAAGAAATTCCTCCTCATCTCTTTTCTAAAGGAACGTCCTTTAATTCTGAGGCTGTGCCCTCTGGTCCTAGACTCTCCCACTAGTGGAAACATCCCCTCCACATCCACTCTATCCGGGCCTTTCATTATTCAGTAAGTTTCAATGAGGTCCCCCCTCATCCTTCTAAACTCCAGCGAGTACAGGCCCAGTGCTGACAAACGCTCATCATATGCTAACCCACTCATTCCTGGGATCATTCTTGTAAACCTCCTCTGGACCCTCTCCAGAGCCGGCACATCCTTCCTCAGATATGGGGCCCAAAACTGCTCACAATATTCCAAATGTGGCCTGACCAGCGCCGTATAGAGCCTCAGCGTTACATTCCTGTTTTTGCAGTATATTCTGGTCCTCTTGAAATGAATGCTCACATTGCAATTGCCTTCATTACTCCCGATTCCACCTGAAAATCCTGGGGATCCTGCACCAGCACTCTCAAGTCTCTTTGCACCTCCAATTTCTAAATCGTCTTGCCATTTAGAAAATAGTCTTTGCCTTTATTCCTACTACCAAAGTGCATGACCACACATTTTGCTACACTGTATTCGATCTGCCACTTCTCTGCCCATTCTCCCAACCAGAAAAAGCCCCCTTTATTGCTACACTTTGCCTTCTGCCATCCAGCCAACCCGTTGTCCATGCTAGGCTCCGCACTTTGATGCCACGGGCTCTCACAACTCTTTTCACAGCTTCTTCATTCAACGTGGGGACTACCTCAGGTGTCGCAAGCCATCTAACCCCGAATTGAAGTTCTTCACCCATGTGCTCTCGACAAGAAAAGAAGCCTATTTTCACCTCCGTGGCCTTCACCTGTGTATCAGCCAGAGAAACCATCATTTGTGTTTATCACCTCTGGACTGTGGCATTTCCCCATCTTCCCCTCTGCTTTATCAACTCATCCAAATCCCCAACTCATTCCATCCCCCAAGTCTTTGTGCATCCCCACTTTGTTTCAATTAATATACCCTTTAAAAACTTACCCCACTGATCAATCCTTCGTTGCATCTTCTCGTTTGGGACTGCGTTGATCTTGATGCAGTGAAATTTCTCTGGATGCTTCAAAGGCGTTCCACGGTTCGGTTATTGCTACAGCAGGGGGGGATTCACCCTAGACAGCCCTGACTTTGACTGATGCGCTGGAGGCTCAGAGTGCCGGCATGCTGCTATCCCGCCAGGAATCCAGCCCCATGCTCGCAGTAATGGAGGCGAGTGCAACGGAGGAGCTATTTGGGTTGCAGGAGGAAATAGTGCAAAGGCAGGAGATCAGAGGGCCACGTTGCTTCCAGTTCCGCCATAAATGAACCACGACGGAGAACAACGCAGGAGATGGCAGGCTGCTTTAGCCAAGAGGACCTGTGTAGGAAGGAACTGCAGATGCTGGTTTAAGCCGAAGATAGACACAAAATGCTGGAGCAACTCAGCGGGACAGGCAGCATCTCTGGAGAGAAGGAATGGGTGCTGTTTCGGGTCGAGACTCATGGGAAAGGGAAACCAGATAACCATATAACAATTACAGCACGGAAACAGGCCATCTCGGCCCTTCTAGTCCGTGCCGAACACTTACTCTCACCTAGTCCCATCTACCTGCACTCAGACCAGAACCCTCCATTCCTTTCCCGTCCATATACCCATCCAATTTATTTTTAAACGATAAAATCAAACCTGCCTCCACCACGTCCACTGGAAGCTCATTCCACACAGCTACCACGCTCTGAGTAAAGAAGTTCCCCCTCATGTTACCCCTAAACTTTTGTCCCTTAATTCTCAAATCATGTCCTCTTGTTTGAATCTTCCCTACTCTCAATGGAAAAAGCTTATCCACGTCAACTCTGTCTATCCCTTTCATCATTTTAAAGACCTCTATCAAGTCCCCCCTTAACCTTCTGTGCTTCAAAGAATAAAGACCTAACTTGTTCAACCTTTCTCTGTAACTTAGTTGCTGGAACCCAGGCAACATTCTAGTAAATCTCCTCTGTACTCTCTCTATTTTGTTGACATCCTTCCTATAATTAGGCGACCAAAATTGTACACCATACTCCAGAACTGGCCTCACCAATGCCTTGTACAATTTTAACATTACTTCCCAACTTCTATACTGAAACGAGATATATAGACGGTGATGTAGAGAGATATAGAACAAATGAATGAAAGATATGCAAAAAAGTAACGATGATAAAGGAAGCAGTGCACCTGTGGTATGAATATCGATGTCGCTAACTTCAAGTAACCCCTGCATTCCCTCCCTCACCCAATTTGCACCAGCTTTTAGTTCTCACCCAGCAAACAGCTAACAATGGCCCTTTATCATTTATCATTGTTAATGTTAATAAAGGTTTCCTTTATCATTGTTACTTTTTTGCATATCTTTCCTCCATGTGTTCTATCTCAATCTACATCATCATCTATACCTTTCATTTCCCTTTCCTCCGACTCTCAGTCTGAACCAGGGTCTCGACCCGAAACGTCACCCATTCCTTCTCTCCAGAGATGCTGCCTGTCCCGCTGAGCTACTCCAGATTCTTGCGTCGATCTTAAGCCAAGAGGACCTGCAGGAAAAGTTAGCCGTGCCTATTGCGCTGCCAAGGGTAACGGCAATCGTAGGGCAAGACATTCCAGCAACGCACAGAGCTCTTTATACTGGTGATGGTAAACATGGCGTGGCTCTTTGAGAAGGAAGGACGTGGCTGGTACTTTATAGTTGGGAGTGTGGACCATGTCCACTCAGCTGCAAAGCAATAGGAGTGTGGGCCAGGGCTCTAGTTGTGGTCAATGTGGACATGAAGGCCACACCATTGATATTTGGTGTGTTGTAGGGATGGGGAGGATAGTGAAAGTGAGGAACATTGTAACCCCAATTTGCAAGATGGTGATTGCAGGCGTCATATTATTTCATTCAGTTTTAGGTTAGCGTGGAAACAGGCCCTTCCCCGCACACTAACACTATCCTACACACACACACACACACTAGGGACAATTTACACACTTATACCAAGCCAATTGACCTACAAACCCGAGCGGTGTTTGGAGTGTGGGAGGGAACCGAAGAACTCGGAGAAAACTCACGCAGGTCACGGGGGAAAACGTGCAAACTGCGTACAGACAGCGCCCGTAGTCGGGATGGAACCCGGGTCTCTGGCGCTGCAAGCGCTGTGAGGCAGCAACTCTACCGCTGCGCCACCGTCCCGCCCTTAAGAAGGAATACAGGATTGTCCTTTCATACCTTTCGTTCTGAGTGAGAGTGAGAAAGATTCATAAAAGTTACAGGGATATGGATCAAAGTCAGGAGTAATGGAGCGGCTTGGATGGGCACTAGGCCAGCATGGACTAGCAGGGCTGAAGGCCCTCGTGGAACTCATTGCCACAGACGGCTGTGGAGGACAAGTCAATGGATATTTTTAAAAGCGGAGATGGACAGATTCTTGATTAGTACGGGTGTCAGGGGTTATGGGGAGAAGGCAGGAGAATGGGGTTAGGAGGGAGAGATAGATCAGCCACGATTGAATGGCGGACTCGATGGGCCGAATGGCCTAATTCTGCTCCTATGACTTATGAAATTCTGTTTCCAAGTTGCATGTCTCTACAAGGTTAACAACTGAGGTACGAATGCGGAAAGTAGAATCCTCAAATAGACAGCTTCACATCGCATTGTGTTGCGGTTGGCAGCATCTTTTTGCTGCGCTGGTGTGAGCTGACACAGCAGGAGTGTCGGTGACGCCGTGCCTCCCTGCCACCATTCACGGGCCGGGCCGCCGAGGACAGGCGGGTGGTGTTTGGGAACTGAGTTTGAGGGAGGAGAGTCTTACTGGCTAATCTGGCCACCCCCGTTTTCTGGGCAGGGGCGGGGAGGTGACACCAATTCCGACCCCTCGCACACAGGACCCCTTGCAGGAGGGAACGACAGACCCAAGACAGAAAGATTAACATAGAAACATACACAATAGGTGCAGGGGTAGGCCATTCGGTCATTCGTGCCTGCACCGCCATTCAATATGATCATGGCTGATCATCCAACTCAGTATCCCGTACCTGCCTTCTCCCCATACCCCCTGATCCCTTTAGCCACAAGGGCCACATCTAACTCCCTCTTAAATATAGCCAATGAACTGGCCTTAACTACCCTCTGTGGCAGAAAATTCCACAGACTCACCACTCTCTGTGTAAACAAAGTCCTTCTCATCTTGGTCCTAAAGGATTTCCCCCTTATCCTTAAGCTGTGACCCCTTGTCCTGGACTTCCCCAACATCGGGAACAATCTTCCTGCATCTAGCCTGTCCAACCCCTTAAGAGTTTATTTTATTAAGCATTTCAATGTGCATGTTGATCAATGTTCCCCCCACACACTGGCCCATGTGCCTCCACCATTTTGTCTGCATCCTTCACGTTGTTTAGACATTGCGCGGGCCAGGCTACCCGTGCCTCTGAGCTGGGCAATAGAGCACGGCTACGGAGGCTACCCCAGCCCGACAATAGACAATAGACAAGAGGTGCAGGAGTAGGCCATTCAGCCCTTCGAGCCAGCACCGCCATTCAATGTGATCACGGCTGATCATCCCTAATCAGTACCCTGTTCCTGCCTTCTCCCCATATCCCCTGACTCCGCTATCTTTAAGAGCCCTATCTAGCTTGCTCTTGAAAGTATCCAGAGAACCTGCCTCCACCGCCCTCTGAGGCAGAGAATTCCTACATTTGTCTCTAACCCAGCTGATACTACCCCAGTCCTACCTGTGATACTGACCCAACCCTACCTGTGACTCTAACCCAGCCCTACCTGTGACTCTAACCCAGCCCTACCTGTGATACTAACCCAGATGTACCTGTGATACTGACCCAGCCCTACCTGTGACTCCCACCCTGACGTACCTGCGTCCTTTGCCAGGGTCGTCAAGAGCCGTTTGCTTTGCCTTCTGGCTGCACGTCACACCCACCACCCTCATCTTCGGACACCGTGTGCATAGGGGAGAGGGTGAGGGGCTGAAGATGTCCTGGTTGTGTTGCTCCTGGGCCTGGCCAAGCCGGCCATCCGCGAGTCACAGCGCCAGGCGGAAGAGGGATTTGCTGTTTTTTTGTACTATGGAGGTGGGCTTGTTTGCATCTTGTGTGTATTTTGTAAATGGTTGATTCAAATTATTTTTGGTTAACAAAAAAAAGTTTGTTTGCTCTTTGTGTTCTGGTGAAAGGAGGCTGCTGCCCTTCAGAGCGGCCACGTGAAGAAAAAAAGATCTCAACGCGAGTGCTGCGCAAATCTGCGTGGCATTGCGACGCGTTTCAAAGACAGTGATCAATGGGGTTGTTGTGGGATTTTTTGTTGGGGGGGGGGCAAATAGAGCAACAAACCTATGCACACAGGTATCCCACAGTCTGCAGCAGGGTAATGTCCAGCTGTTCACGTGGGTTTGATAGGTTGACAGCAGAAAGCCTTGCGTTGTACCGTCGTTCATGATGACCTCTTCCTCTCCCGTGCTTTGGTCTCGTTGAGACGAGGACCTTGGTCTCAGACACGTTCTCATTGTACGCTTCATTTAGCGCCATGCAGTTCATCTGTGTTACAATTTGATGCAAAATGGCACGCAGTTGGAAAGTTGAAGCTTGCAAAGAGGTCCTGCTGAAATATGGGAGGGAATGCCGCTCCCCAGCTCCACTCCGCGTGGTTCTTTGTGAGCTCAGAGTGGAATAAAAGGGCGGCATGGTTTGCGCAGTGGGTAGAGCTGCTGCCTCACGGCGCCAGAGATTCGGAGTTCGATCCTGGCCGCGGGGGCTCTCATTTGAAACTCGCTGGATCCTCTGGGATTTGCACCAGGTTGCAAACAGGCTGTTCATCCTGTGGCAGATGAGGAATACGCATCGGAATATTGCTCGCAAGAGGCAGCTGGAAACTGCGCCTTCAATGCAACTTAGCGGCTTTGCGCGTGCCTACGTCACGGCGGCCGTGAAAAGGAAGGACAAGCGAGATACTGGGCAGTGGGAACAGATTTCTCTTACCCCCTCCATACTGTCAGGCAGGCGTGGGTGGATTCGACGAGTTGGCTTCCTGCAGCGAGACAAAAGCTTGCATCCTCTGAGCCCTCTCGCACGTTCCACCTCAGTCTGTTTGTTCTGTGCAGTCTTGTTTATGGAAACAAAAAGGGCAAGCATTGACAAGCAGCAAGCTGCAGAGGGAAATGCAGTGAAGACACGCTCTCATTGTTGCCATGCACTTAATCTGCGTTACAATTTCATACAAAATGGCTCTCGGTTGTAAACTTGAAGCTTGCAAAAGGGTCCTGCTGAAATATGGGGAGGAATGCGATGCTTTGTGAGCTTGGAGTGGAATAAAAGGGCGGGATGGTGACGCAGCGGGTAGAGCTGCTGCCTCAACGTGCCATAGTGGTGCGGTGTGAACAAATGTTACTGGGATATTCTTACCTTGCCCGGTTTCTTAAAGTTTGTAGTATCCCTCCACAAGTGTAGCTAGCTGTCACAATGGCTGAACATTGTGCTCAGTGCAACCTTCATCTTCTGCCAGCCATCCCTGGCTTGTAAGCATCCTCAGATTCCAAACAGCTCTACCGTCCTTGGTCACACTCCTGCTGTGGCATTAAAGACATCCATTTGTTAAACTCATCCCGTTTACCCAAAGGCAGCGTTGCAGCTTGCCATTACACGTGCCTTCACAAGGAACTACAGACGCCGGTTTACACAATAAGACACAGAGTGCTGGAGTAACTCAGCGGGTCAGGCAGCATCTGTGGAGAACATGGATAGGTGACTTTTCACAGAGTGCTGGAGTAACTCAGCAGGTCAGGCAGCATCTGTGGAGAACATGGATAGGTGACGTTTCACAGAGTGCTGGAGTAACTCAGCGGGTCAGGCAGCATCTGTGGAGAACATGGATAGGTGACGTTTCACAGAGTGCTGGAGTAACTCAGCGGGTCAGGCAGCATCTGTGGAGAACATGGATAGGTGACGTTTCACAGAGTACTGGAGTAACTCAGCGGGTCAGGCAGCATCCCTGGAGAATGCAAATGCGTCCGTATCGACGTATCGGTTGAGTGGGCCACTGGAGGCCCTGCAGCAGCCTGGGGCTCAATTAGATCAAGAGGTTGAGCGAGTGGATCGGACGTGGCCTGCAGCGACACAGAGCCGTGGTGGGGGGGCGCCGGCAACATCGTATAGCCAGGCCGACCCCTGCAACTCTGACCCAGTGTCGTCGCCAGGACAACAGGCCTTTATGGCCAAGATAAGTCTTTAAGATCTTCAACAACGTTGAACTTGAAGCGTACAAGATGGCAGCAAATTTTGAGTACTGCCTCAGTGTAATCTACTATTCTTAACCTCTTGTACTCTTGCACTGAAATTTAAACTCTTGTACTTAAGTATGGTTGAGCCCAGGAATAGTAAAATTCTTACTGAAAGTAGGTATGTTACAAAACTTACCTTGAGCAGCGCTGCCGTTCTGCCGCTCCTCGTGTGCGCGACTTTGGTGCCTTTCAGAGGGGGGCGGGCTTAAAGTGCCGTTTTTCCACAGGCAGGGAAAATCGATCCGTCGGGCGATTTCGTTGCGAAAGAAAAATCGCTCCGACATTTCACAAATGAAGGTATTTTTAAATTACTCTAAATTATTTATTAACTAGAGTAATTTAAAAATCACCTTCAAAAGCCGTGAGCGCCGACAACCGGGAGGATTTTGCGTAGGGGAGCAGAAAAGGTAAATAGTTTATATTTATATTAAAAGTTGGTTTTTCGGGAGGCTTTAATAATATTTTTATGTTGCGAAATGGGGTCCAAAAAAATGAACAAACAGTATTTTTCCCCCCGACTTCACCGCTAACCGCAACGTTCCAATCCACCGCATTCTACTAAAACCCACTCGCTAGTTGATTTAAATGGCCATTAATTTACAGGAATTAAACACTAAATTCCTTCCATTTGCCCCAGAAATTCATGAAAATTAGATTTAAAAATTATGTTATATTGTGGATTATTGTGTGAATGTTATTTGGACACAGGCAATTTAAAAAAAGTTTATCTTTTCTTAAGAAATGGATAGATGTTTAGATCTACTCATTGAATTTTGTAATTAGCTACAATTAGATAACTAACTAATTATATGCTTTAGTTTCAGGTGATCCAAGTAAGATTGTTTCATATTTGTTTCAGAATGCTTCAATCTATAATAACTGAAAATGTAATTGAGTTCTCTTAATTTTTAAGAAAGTTATGGGCTTTTAACTGTTCCAGATCACAGCTTTTGAGTTAAGTCAATTGAAAGGCAATGGGGAACAAGATGCTAATTTCCGAGTATGAAAATGGCCATAACTTTCTTAATACTGAAGATATGAAAGTGAATTAGGTGTCAAATTAAACGTCTTTTTATGCTTTATCTGATGGGATAAATTGCAGAATTGATTTTTAAATCTCAAAATTTTGTAACATTGCTACTGAACGGTATGCAAAATGGTGAATTTCACTGTACCTACTGTAGGTATGTATCAATAAAGGAGATAGGCGACAATTTGGGTCGGGGCCCTTCTTCAAACTAGTTGTAGTGGGAAAAAAAGATGGAAGAGCGGAGGGACGCAGCAAGCCTGGCAAGTAAAAGGTCGCAATGTGTTGGAGGGAACTGCAGATGCTGGTCTACACCGAAGACGGACACAAAATGCTGGAGTAACTCAGCAGGACAGGCAGCATCTCTGGAGAGAAGGAACGGGTGATATTTCAGGTCGAGACCCTTCAACATCACCCATTCCTTCTATCCAGGTTGATACAATTGAGGAGGGTTGTGGATAAGAAGATGGTTGGATAAGGGGCAGAGATGACAAGACAGACGTTGTGAGACAAAAGGATTGAAGCCAGAGGGAGGGGAGAAATAGGTACCAGTCCAGGTGGGGCATGGGGGGTGGGGGGGGGGGGGGGGGGAAGAGGGAGAGGCGGATGGATTTTTAGTTTGTTTTTAGTTCTCTGGGAGAGCACAGAGAGAGGAAAACAGAGCACAGAGAGAGGAGACTGTGACAAAGGGTCTCGACCTGAATCGTCGCCCATTTCCTCTCGCCTGAGATGCTGCTGACCCGCTGAGTTACTCCAGCTTTTTGTGTCTGTCCCTTGCAGCAATGAGCAGCTTTAGTTCAGTATAAATGAGAGAGAAATGGAAGTCAATGGAAAGGCTTCTTCTCCATGCAAGGAGCCAACTGTGCAAACTCAAGACTGATGTGCAAGACCACTTTGCCATGTGTGTTCTTGTTGCACTACTCTTGACCAACACAGTTGATTCTACCATCTGCTCGTCCTGTAGGCTAAAGGGCCTGTCCTACCAGCATCCAACTCCATGCGATGAGCGCGATCAAACTAGAAACAGGGGCCGTGCGGAGGTCAGGTGATCCCCTGTACAGGGCCGTTCCCACCAGCATGCGCCTGCATGCGGCAAGCACGACCAAACCGGCAGCGAGGGCCGCGCGGAGGTCAGGTGAGTGGCGCAACGCGGCGCAAAGTGAGGCGAACTTGGAGCGAAGTCTAAGGTAAGTTCGCCAGGACAGAGAGGGGCACACAGAGAGGGGCACAGAGGCACACACACAGAGGGCCATGGAGCCACACACATAGAGGGTCACGGAGGCACCTGCAGAGAGGGTCACGGAGGCACGATGTCGGGGCGGTGTGTAAATGTCGAGGCGACTGCAAGCTGACAAGCCGTAGCCGCGCGGAATTTTTGAACATAGTCAGTTTTTCGGAGCCCCGCGCGATGTCGGGACGAACTCCGCACAATTCCGCACGGCTCCGGCGATCGAAGTGGGACCGGCCCCGCGACGCCGGACGGCTCAAGCGACCATGTTAGGTCGCGCTAATCGCATAGAGTTGCATGCTGGTGGGACAGGCCCTTAAGATACATGAATAATCACCTGTAGAATTACAAGAGATCCTCCAATGATCCAAGATTCTATGGAAGCCATCAGACAGGTGGGTGTCTTTCTTCCAAATAGGTACATCATGTCTTCCAGATCATCAACTGGAAAACAAAAACAGTAGAACCAGTATTTAAAACCAACCAACAGGCAGGATGTGGGATTGACCAGTAAACCCTTGTTAAAACAGACCATAGGGGAGGTGAATGGTGTCTGTTACTGCCGATTGTCCATTATAACAGAGTACGGGATTATCATTGCAGAAGTAGTAGAAACACACAACTACAGTTGCTGGTTAATACACAAAAGGCCACCAAGTGCTGGAGTAACTCAGCGGGTCAGGCAGCATCTGTGGAGAACATGGATAGGTGACGTTTCACAGAGTGCTGGAGTAACTCAGCGGGTCAGGCAGCATCTGTGGAGAACATGGATAGGTGACGTTTCACAGAGTGCTGGAGTAACTCAGCGGGTCAGGCAGCATCTGTGGAGAACATGGATAGGTGACGTTTCACAGAGTGCTGGAGTAACTCAGCGGGTCAGGCAGCATCTGTGGAGAACATGGATAGGTGACGTTTCACAGAGTGCTGGAGTAACTCAGCGGGTCAGGCAGCATCTGTGGAGAACATGGATAGGTGACGTTTCACAGAGTGCTGGAGTAACTCAGCGGGTCAGGCAGCATCTGTGGAGAACATGGATAGGTGACGTTTCACAGAGTGCTGGAGTAACTCAGCGGGTCAGGCAGCATCTGTGGAGAACATGGATAGGTGACGTTTCACAGAGTGCTGGAGTAACTCAGCGGGTCAGGCAGCATCTGTGGAGAACATGGATAGGTGACGTTTCACAGAGTGCTGGAGTAACTCAGCAGGTCAGGCAGCATCTGTGGAGAACATGGATAGGTGACGTTTCACAGAGTGCTGGAGTAATTCAGCGGGTCAGGCAGCATCTGTGGAGAACATGGATAGGTGACGTTTCAGGTTGAGACCCTTCTTCGGACTCTGGGCCTGGAATCCAGGTGGGTTGATGGCCCTGGCTTGCTGCTGGCTGGGGGAGAGGCGAGGAACGGCGGAGTCGATGGTCGCGGCCCACGGGCGACTGGAATGTAGGTGAGGGCCGCCGGTGACGGTGGAGGCCGGCATGGCCTGGAAGGGGCTGGGGAGGCGGTGCGGGTGGGGTGTGGCATCGGCAGCAAGGTGGTGGTCAGCATGGCCTGGCGGTGAAGGTCAGTAGGTCTGTCCGCTATAACCAAAGTCCGTTATAAAGAGGTCCGCTACTGTTCAGGTATTTGGCAGAGTGTTGGCAGGGAAAGGATGGTTGTCCATTACAATGACTTGGCCCTTTAGATTAGGGGAAAGGGACATATCTGTGCTGCTTTGTAGATGGGCCCATGTCCAAATATGTTTTACTATTCCTGTATCAGTTACCTCATACTTTCTTTTGGAGATACAGGCCCTTCGGCCCACCGAGTCTGTGGCGACCAGCAATCACCCGTCCACACTAGTTCTATCTTATCCCACTTTCTCATCCATGCCCGACAGCAGGTTTTACACAGGGCCGATCAAACTGCAACCCCACACATCTCTGGGATACGGGATGAAGCCGGAGCACCCGGGGGCAACCCACGCGGTCACGGGGAGAACGTACAAACGCCACACACAGACAGCACCCGTGGTCAGGAATCGAACCCGGGTCACCGGCGCTATGAAGCAGCAGCTCTACCCTCTACATTTCATTGCTTCACTGTTCGTAGGGGCTTGCATGAAAAGTCACGGACAGAGGCCATTTGGCCCACCAAATGTGATTGCTCGGATCATATTTGAATCCATCTGTGTGTCAGAAAATGCAGAGAAATAGGAATATTTAATAATATTAATTAATAATAACATTTA
The DNA here is from genome assembly GCA_963514005.1 of Raja brachyura. Next base: position 6,994,084 of record OY740821.1, on the reverse strand, counting down.
AAAAACAGAAATCTTTCTCTCTATAATATCTGATTTGAAATAATTTTGTGTCTTCTCCATTACCTGGGGCAAAGATGAAAAGATGATGCAGTCAACCTGGGCCTGCACTTCATCCTTCAGCACCTAGACCGCCAGGGGACCTATGCGAGGATCCTGTTTGTTGATTTTAGCTCTGCATTCAACACCATTGTGCCAGAGCTACTACACTCCAAACTTTCCCAGTTGACTGTGCCTGAACCCCTTTGTCAGTGGATCACCAGCTTCCTGACAGGCAGGAAGCAGCATGTGAGGCTGGGAAAGCACATCTCAATAGACAATAGACAATAGGTGCAGGAGGAGGCCATTCGGCCCTATGAGCCAGCACTGCCATTCACTGTGATCATGGCTGATCATCCCCATTCCATATTGAATATTCAATTCTATTCAATTCTTTGTTCTATCTGCGACATATGACAATAAAATACTCTTGATCTTTGACTAAGTTTGTTAACGTCACAGAAATGGGCGTCACGGTGGCGCAGTGGTAGAGTTGCCGCCTCACAATGCCAGTTTGATCCTGACCACGGGTGCTGTCTGTACATAGTTTGCACATTCTCCCCGCGACTGCGTGGGTTTTCTCCAGGTGATCCGGTTTCCTCCCACACTCCAAAGACCCACAGGCTTGTAGGTTAATTGGCTTCTGTAAATTGTGTGTGTAGGATACAAATAGTGCGAATGGGAGATCGCTGGTCGGCGCGGACTCGGTGGGCCAAAGGTTCCGCCCTGTACCTCTAAAACAAAAACTTAATATTAGACCTCATTTCGACTAACAATGTGATGATGAGTGGAGGGGAGGAAAGATATCAGCAACGTAAGCTGAGATTTGTCTGTGAAATGACAGGATGATGTTGGCACTGGATGGAACGAGCTGCCAGAGGAGGTAGTTGAGGCAGGTACCATAACAGCATTTAAAAGGCATTTGGACAGGTACTTGGATGGGACAAGTTTAGTGTGATTTGGATCAAACACAGGCAGGTGGGACTAGTGTAGATGGGACATCTGGGTGGGTATGGGCAAGTTGGGCCAAAGGGTCTGTTTCCTTGCTGTACCACTCTATGACACAGATGGAGAACATTTGGCTCATGTTACAAACTTGTTAAATTTTGTACTTCACTAAGCTTTTTCTCCATGAACCTGCAGATATTTTTTAATGTATTCAATCATTCCTTCGTGGGAAGTGAACGTCACAGATATTGCCAGCGTTTATGGCTCATCCCCAAATGCCCCTCAACTGAGGAGGTAGATTAAGAGTCATTGGTGGGCTTGCACTCACGTAGTTTAGAGATACAGCGCGGAAACAGGCCCTTCGGCCCACCGAGTCCGCACCGACCAGCGATCCCCGCACACTAACACTATCCTACACACTAGGGACAGTTTACAATTTTACCGAAGCCAATTAACCTACAAACCTGCACGTCTTTGGAGTGTGGGAGGAAACCGGAGCTCCCGGAGAAAACCCACGCAGGTCACGGGGTGAATGTACAAACTCCGCAGTCAGGATTGAACCTGGGTCTCTGGCGCTTTAACGTTACAAGACGATAGAACTTTATTTATCCCAGTAGGGAAATTGATCTGCCAACAGTCAATAAAACACAGAATACATGAAACATGAAATTAAAGTGACGAGTGGAAAGGCTTGTGGGATTTGCAAAGATTGTTGGGGGGGAGGGGGGGGGGGGGGGGGGGAAAAGTGAGTCTCAGTCTACCCCACGACAGAAGGGGGAGGGGTTGTCCAGTTTGATAGCCACAGGGAAGAAGGATCTCCTGTGGCGTTCTGTGCTGCACCTTGGTGGAACCAGTCTGTTGCTGAAGGTGCTCCTCAGGTTGACCAGTGTGTCAGAAACTCTGCTGCTTAATGCCCCTGTCCCACTTAGGAAACCTGAACGGAAACCTCTGGAGACTTTGGGCCCCACCCAAGGTTTCCGTGCGGTTCCCGGAGGTTTTTGTCAGTCTCCCTAATGGTCGAAAATGGTTTCCGCTTCTTCTATGTTCCGGCGATTATTTAAAAAAGCTCAACTAAATAGGTTGCCGTTTTAAAAATCGGTAATTTTTTAGTTGAAGCCGGTTACGATGCTAGTTGAAGGTGGTTGCCGGAGGTTGCAGGTAGTGGAAGGTAAGAGCTTTTTTTCACCCAGTTTTATTTCACCAGGGAGGTCTTACCTTCCACTACCTGCAACCTCCGGCAACCACCTTCAACTAGCATCGTAACCGGCTTAGACTAAAAAATTACCGATTTTTAAAACGGCAGCCTATTTTTAGTCGCGGCCGTGTTAAAAATTTGGAAGAACCACTTTCGACCATTAGGGAGACTGACAAAAACCTCCGGGAACCTCTGGGGATCGCACGGAAACCTTGGGTGGGGCGCAAAGTCTCCAGAGGTTTCTGTTCAGGTTTCCTAAGTGGGACAGGCAGCAATTCTACCGCTGCGCCACCATAGAGTTCAGTTCAGTTTAGAGACATAGCATGGAAACAGGCCCTTTAGCCCATTAAGTCCGTGCTGACCAACGATCGCCTGTACACCCGTTCTAAGTTATTCCAGTTTTGCATCCGACATACTCGGGGCAATTTACAGTCATCCCTCCCTTGAGAATTACAGTCCCAATTAAAATCAAAGGATATAAATGCAATGATCTACGAATTAAAACAAATTAATTGACAAGTAACTCACAAAGTAACACATCACAAACTCGATCGATTGTGGATAATGTCGAACTTGAGATTACCCGATTCGAAACTACAGGCTTGAAATTTAGTCTTTAACCAACTAAATGGTCTGATCCGGCAAAATAAAGCCCTGGATATTTACAGTTTAATTTGTAAATCAACGTTTAGTTTAGTTTATTGTCACAAGTACTGAGGGACAGTGAAAAGCTTTTGATGACAGCACTGTTGTGGGACGAATTACAGATGGTGATGAGTCAGAGTATGGGAGTGAGATCGACCGACTGACCAAATGGTGCCAGCACAACAACCTGACTCTCAACATCAGTGGACTTTGGTTGGGGAAGGATGAGGTCCCACAATCCTGTTTACATCAATGGGATGATGGTGGAGAGAGTCAAAAACTCTCATAATGTTATACACTTCTATCAGGTCTCCCCTCAACCTCTGACGTTCCAGAGAAAACAATCCAAGTCTGTCCAACCTCTCCCTGTAGCTGGAACCCTGTAATCCCGGCAGCGTCCTGGTGAACCTCCTCTGCACCGCCTCCAAAGCCCCCACATCCTTCCTGTAATGGGGTGACCAGAACTGCTAATAAGGGTAAATTAAGTCCAGCCCCACTTCAAGTTGTGAAGGGATCGCAAACTCAGCCCCAAAGCAGCGTAAATCAAAAGTGACCCGCGCCACAGGAAGCAAGTCTTGCTCATGTTGCTTTAAGAACGCGGGTCGAATGGGGTCTGACTGCTCAGAAGGTGAACACTGAGCTCCCTGTATTGCTAGAATCTGCTCAGTGCACACGTTGAATACACTTCACAAAGGGAGGGGGACTTGCATGGGCCACAGTATTTCCCGTAGCAATGGGGTCCTGCTGTGCAGTGTCGAGAGTGAGGTGGACCGCCGACATTGAAGGGGGGACACCAATATCAATGGAGGGTCCGGGGGGGGGGGGGGGGGCACTTGCTGCCACGTGCGTCGGCAGGCCGAACATAGGAAGGTTCGGTGGACTTTTGTAACTATTGGGCTGGTTGCAAAACAGTGCATGTGATGTATTCAAGAGAGAGTTAGGTTTAGCTCTCAGGGGCTAACGGAATCAAGGGATATGCGGAGAAGGCAGGAACGGGGAACTGATTGGGGATGATCAGCCACGATCACATTGAATGGCGGTGCTGGCTCGAAGGGCTGTATGGCCTACTCCTGCACCTACTGTCTAGGTTTCTCTTTCTAGGGGACAATAAAGTAACATTAAATAATTGAATTGAATGAATTGAGTTAAACTCCAACACTCCAAAAGATGTGCAGGTTGATCGGCCCTCTGTACATTGCCCCTAGCGTGTAGGGAGTGGATGAGAAAGTGGGATAGCACAGAACTACTGTGAACGGGTGATCGCTGGTCGGCACGGACTCTGTACAGACAGCACCCATAGTCAGGATGGAACCCGGGTTTCTGGCGCTGTGAGGCAGCAACTCTACCGCTGCGCCACCGTGCCGCAGAGAACTGTACGTGTAGAGGCAAAATCCCCACATATATCTCGCAATTCTCAGATCCAAGGTTAAGGGTCTGTCCCACTTAGACGATTTTTTTTGGGCGATGACTGCAAAATTTTCAACATGTTGAAACATTTTTGCCGTTAGTGGCGACAAGTTTTGCTGTCGTAGGTAGTCGCAGGCGTTGTCTTAGGTGAATTCCATTAAAACTAGTCCCTGGCAGTCGCCTGAAGAGTCACCTATGTGGGACAGGCCCTTTCCACTGTATTTGTGCTTACACCCATATATAACGTTTATCAGGTAAAACACCAGTCGCTCCCACTGGAAATATCCATTCCCCAACGATTTTATTCACGGGAGCTTATTTTAAATGTTCTGATTTTTCATAAAGCTAGCTGAAAGAAAGAAGAAAGTCAAAAAGGAACTTCAAGTCAACTCTTCCGCACAGGCCCCCTCAACTCGACCTACCTGCATTCGCAATAAACCGAAGATAGACACAAAAAGCTCGAGTAACTCAGTGGGACAGGCAGCATCTCTGGAGGGAAGGAATGGGTGACGTTTCAGGTCGAGACCCGAAACTGAAGAAGGGTCTCGACTCGAAACGTCATCCATCCCTTCTCTCCAGAGATGCTGCCTGTCCCACTGAGTTACTCCAGCTTTTTGTGTCTATCTTCGGTTTAAACCAGCATCTGCAGTTCCTTCCTTCATACTAAATCGCTCGATTGACTTAAACTTATATTCACCACTAAATTCCTCATTTTTGTGACCCTTTTAGGGCAGACTATCTCACTGTAGCACAAACAAAGAACTTCTGATACAGGTTCATACTAGAGATAGACACACAGTGTCAGGCAGCATCCCTGGAGAAAAAGGAGGCATTCTTCAGACTTATCTTCTTCTGAGGTTTACAAGAATTATCCCAGGAATGAATGGGTTAACATATGATGAGCGTTCGATGGCACTGGGCCTGTGCTCGCTTGGGCTTAGAAGACCTTATTGAAACTTACCAAATACTGAAAGGCCTGGATAGAGTGGATGTGGAGAGGATGTTTTCACTCGTGGGAGAGTCTAGGACCAGTGGGCATAGCCTCAGAATTTAAGGATTTTACTTTATGAAGAAGATGAGGAGGAATTTCTTTAGTGAACCTGTGGATTTCATTGCCGCAAATGGCTGTGGAGGCCAAGTCAATAGATATTTTCTTGATTAGTATGGGTGTCAGGTGTTATAGGGAGAAGGCAAGAGAATGGGGTTGAGAGGGAAAGCTATGATTGAATGGGAGAATAAACTTGATGGGACGAATGGCCTAATTCTGCTCCTATCACATGAGCGTATGACCTAATGAAGAAGGGTCGCAACCCAAAACATCATCCATCCTTGTTCTCCATTGCTGTTTGACCTGAGGAGTTACTCCAGCACTTTGTGTCTAGCTCACTTTAGTGCCATACTCCTTGGTAAATAGTCGAGTTGTCTGAGAATTGTCTATTTCTGGGTGGGAGCTGATTAACATTCTTAGTCTGAAGAATGTTACCTGACCCGCAGAGTTTTTTAAATTTTTTTTTATAAGAGAACCAGAATTAAAGGGCGCTCTTTTAGAAAGGAGGTGAGGAGGATTTCCTTCAGTCAGAGGGTGGTGAATCTGTGGAACTCATTGCCACAGAGGGCTGTGGAGGCCAAGTCAGTGGATATTTTTAAGGCAGAGATAGATCACATTCATGATTAGAACCGGTGTCAACGGTTATGGGGAGAAGGCAGGAAAATGGGATTAGGAGGCAGAGATAGATCAGCCATGATTGAATGGCGGAGTGGACTCCATGGGCCGAATGGCCTCATTCTACTCCTATAACGAGATAATAATGAGGTAATAATAATAAACAGTAATAATAATAATATATATTTTTAAAAGATCAACCATTTCAAATAAATCTGGTGACTGGCGATCCAGTTAGTTACAGGCAGGTAAAGCAGCCCTCTGTTGACTGTGTACAGGTTCGCATATTTGTTTAGTGTAGTTCAGGGATACTGAAACAGGCCTATCGGCCCACTGAATCCACACCGACCAGCGATCACCCCGTACACCAGCACTGGGGACAATTTACAATTTAGAAACATAGAAAATAGGTGCAGGAGGAGGCCATTCGGCCCTTCAAGCCAGCACCGCCATTCATTGTGATCATGGCTGATCGTCTCCAATCAATAACCCGTGCCTGCCTTCTCCCCATATCCCTTGTATCCACTAGCCCCTAGAGCTCTATCTAACTCTCTCTTAAATCCATCCAGTGACTTGGCCGCCACTGCCCTCTGTGGCAGGGAATTCCATAAATTCACAACTCTCTGGGTGGAAAAGTTTTTTCTCACCTCAGTCTTAAACGACCTCCCCTTTATTTTAAGAACTGAAGCCAGTTCACCTACAAACCTGCACGTCTTTGTAGTGCGGGAGGAATCCGGAGCACCCGGAGAAAACCCATGCGGGTCACGGGGAGAACGCAAAAACTCCATACAGACAGCACCCGTAGCTGGGATCGATCCCGGGTCTCTGGCGCTTTGAGGCAGCAACTCTACCGCTGCGCCACCGTGCCGCTCATTAGTCATAATCGCATTCCTACGAAACCTCATATCGTTGAAAATCATGATATGAAAACAATTTTGTCAATCGGGAAAAGGGGTTAGGGCAAGAGAGTTTCTGACTTGTAATAACGAAGTTCTTCCTCCAGCTAGGTTTTCAAAAGTCTTTTTAATGGCTTTAAGTTTATGTTTGTTACTGCAAGCTAATGATACTAAAGGTTACATTGTTTAATAGAGTATCATTGCAGAAGTGTTGCCAGAAAAGATCGAGCAGCGGCCGAGCTCTGACTGTGCCGCATCCTGCGCAAAGCCGCCGGCACGGCCACGCACCTTCTGTGAACGTGTTTAAGAAAGAACGGCAGATGCTGGAAAAATCAAAGGTAGACAAAAATGCTGGAGAAACTCAGCGGGTGAGACATGTAAGGATGGCATGGATCTGCCTCACCCGCTGAGTTTCTCCGGCATTTTTGTCTACCTTCTGTGAACACGTGATTTGATGCCTGCCATCCGGGGCGGGATCCATGTGTACACGTGATAGATGTGGCCTGCCATCCGCTCACAGACATGCGTCCCTGCCCCTATGCAGAACAAGGTTGCCCACCCCTGGGTTAAGTGAAAAGTCAAATTTTTAAAGTTTTAAACGTGAATAACTTGTAAAATATACCATCAACCTGAACAAAACTTGATACAACACACCACAGGACAATGGTGAGTGAGGTGGTCCACAAATTGTAGCGCTATCGTGTACCGTTTTGCCATAATGCAGGCCATGAATCGCACACACAGACAAGATGAGAGTTTTAGTAATATAATATAGATGAGGCCAAACACGGGCAAATGGGATAAGCATGGACTAGCTTGACTGGACTGATGGCTGTGTACAGAACAGATCAGAGCCTGCAACAATGACTCAGCAAAGATGGGGTCCACAATCCTTGTTGGCTGTGCAACAGGTGATAACGATGGAATACAAACGGTGATATTAACAAGAGGACGAGGGTAGTGGATGGATGTAGAGAGAAGGAATGCGCGGATTTCTCGAAGTTAGAGAAATTGGAGTTACCTGGTGGCACGGTGGCGCAGCGGTAGAGTTGCTGCCTCACAGCGCTAGAGACCGCCGTTCGATCCCGGCTACGGGTGCTGCCTGTATGGAGTTTGCACATTCTCCCGTGACCTGCGTGGGTTTTCTCCGGGTGCTCCGGTTTCCTCCCACACTCCAAAGACGTGCAGGTTTGTAGGTTAATTGGCTTGGTATAAGTGTAACTAGTGTGTGTAGGGTAGTGTTAAGGGCCTGTCCCACTTGTCTATATTTTCGGCAACTACCGGCATTATTGACTGATGTATCAGGTCATCAAAAAATACACGCCGTGATGCGGCGTGATAGAAACATCGAAAATAGCTGCAGGAGGAGGCCATTCGGCCCTTCGAGCCAGCACCGCCATTCGTTGTGATCATGGCTGATCGTCCCCTATCAATAACCCGTGCCTGCCTTCTCCCATATCCCTTGACTCCACTAGCCCCTAGAGCTCTATCTAACTCGCTCTTAAATCCATCCAGTGACTTGGCCTCCACTGCCCTCTGTGGCAGGGAATTCCACAAATTCACAACTCTCTGGGTGAAACAGGTTTTTTCTCACCTCAGTCTTAAATGACCTCCCCTCTATTCTAAGACTGTGGCCCCTGGTTCTGGACTCGCCCAACATTGGGAACATTTTTCCTGCATGTAGCTTGTCCAGTCCTTTTATAATTTTAAGTGTTAAAGAAGGAACTGCAGATGCTGGAGAATCAAGGGTACACAAAAAGCTGGAGAAACTCAGCGGGTGCAGCAGCATCTAAGGAGCGAAGGAGATAGGCGACGTTTCGGGTCGACCCGAAACGTCGCCTATCTCCTTCGCTCCTTAGATGCTGCTGCACCCGCTGAGTTTCTCCAGCCTTTTGTGTACCCTTTTATAATTTTATACGTTTCAAAAAATCCCCCCTCATCCTTCTAAACTCCAGTGAACACAAGCCTGATGATGTATGACGCACGGTGTTTTTTCAAGTGTCGCAATATTTTTTTTGTCACCGCTGGATTGTGAAATGTTCAAAATCTTTTGGCGACACCGATATGCCTGCCGGCCGTCGCCGAAAATAAACCGGCGAGCGGGACAGACCCTTTAGTGTGCGGGGATCACTGGTAGGTGCGGACCAGGTGAGCCGAAGAGCCTGTTTGCATGCAGCATCTCTGTACTGAAACAAAATCAATATTCATATCTCTGGGGTGCAAGCTGTCAAAACAATATATATGAGGTGCTGAACTCCAATAAAGGACTGCTTCTTAAAAAATTGGCAAAAGTCACAGTAACACTATCGCTCTCCATGCAGGGCATTCTCTGCAAAACCTGAGATTTTTCTGATCAGGTTTCAGACCAACATCTATCAGTAATCAGCTTTCCATGCATATCACCCTGTTCCTCACTAATTTGATCCAGCCCTTTGACGAGCAAACCCATTAGTTGCACATGTTATCATCAGGTTACTGCTGACATTTCAAGTTTGTTTCGTTGAAGATGAAGGAGGTTCACGTTTGCGGGGCCCTGTATTGCTGACCTGCCAACCCCCCACACCAGTGTGGGAAGGAACCGCAGGCGCTGGTTTAAATTGAAGATAGGCACAAAATGCTGGAGTAACTCAGCGGATCAGGCAGTATCTCTGGAGAGAAGGAATGGGTGGCGTTTTGGGTCGAGACCCTTCTTCAGAAGCAGGGCCTCGAATCGAAACGTCACTCAAACCTTTCCATCCCGTGGCACAGTGGCACAGCTGGTAGAGCCACTGCCCATGTTCGATCCTGCCCCCTGGTGGTGTCTGTGCAGAGTTTCCACATTCTTCAAGATTCAAGATTCAATTTGTCACATAGAAACATAGAAACTAGGTGCAGGAGTAGGCCATTTTACCCTTCGAACCTGCACCACCATTCAATATGATCATGGCTGATCATCCAACTCAGTATCCTGTACCTGCCTTCTTTCCATACCCCCTGATCCCTTTAGCCACAAGGGCCACATCTAACTCCCTCTTAAATATAGCCAATGAACTGGCCTCAACTACCTTCTGTGGCAGAGAATTCCACAGATTCACCATTCTCTGTGTGAAAAAATGATTTTCTCATCTCAGTCCTAAAAGACTTCCCCCTTATCCTTAGACTGTGACCCCTTATTCTCGACTTCCCCAACATCGGGAACAATCTTCCTGCATCTAGCCTGTCCAACCCCTTAAGAACTTTGTAAGTCTCTATAAGATCCCCCCTCAATCTTCTAAATTCTAGCGAGTACAAGCCAAGTCTATCCAGTCTTTCTTCATATGGAAGTCCTGCCATCCCAGGAATCAGTCTGGTGAACCTGCTCTGTACTCCCTCTATGGCAAGAATGTCTTTCCTCAGATTAGGAGACCAAAACTGTACGCAATACTCCAGGTGTGGCCTCACCAAGACCCTGTACAACTGCAGTAGAACCTCCCTGCTCTTGTACTCAAATCCTTTTGCTATGAATGCTAACATACCATTCACTTTCTTCACTGCCTGCTGCACCTGCATGCCTACTTTCAATGACTGGTGTACCATGACACCCAGGTCTCGTTGCATCTCCCCTTTTCCTAATCGGCCACCATTCAGATACATGTACACGTCACATGTACCAATTAAGGTCCAGTGACATTCCTGCAGACTTTAAAGACACACTCAGAAACAGGCCCTTCGGCCCACCGAGTCCGCACCGACCAATGCTCACCCCATTAACTAGCACTATCCTACACACTCGGGGCAATTATTTTTTTACTAAAGCCAATTAACCTACAAATCTGCACGTCTGTGGAGTGTGGGAGGAAACTGGAGCTCCTGGAGAAAACCCACGCAGGTCACGGGGAGAACGTACAAACTCCGTACAGACAGCACCCGTGGTTGGGATGTAACCCGGGTCTCTGGCGCTGTGAGGCAGCAACTCTACCGCTGCGCCACCGTGCCGCCCATGTTCATCCTGGTGCTCTGGTTTCCACCCACACCCCAAAGATGTGAGGGTCTGTAGGTTATTTGGCTGCTCCCTCTCCCCTGACTCTCAGTCTGAAGAAGGGTCTCGACCCGAAACGTCACCCATTCCTTCTCTCCAGAGATGCTGCCCGTCCAGCTGAGTTACTCCAGCTTTTTGTGTCTACCCCAAGTCTTGTAGTTTCATTGGTTTCTGTAAAAAATTGCGATTGTCCCTAGTGTGTGTAGGATAGTGCTAGTGTGCGGGGATCGCTGCGGCATGGATTTGGTGGGCCGAATGGCCTGTTTCCGCGCTGTATCTCTAAAGTTGAGGCCAGTTCATTGGCTATATTTAAGAGGGAGTTAGATGTGGCCATTGTGGCTAAGGGGATCAGGGGGTATGGAGAGAAGGCAGGTACGGGATACTGAGTTGGATGATCAGCCATGATCACAATGAATGGCGGTGCTGGCTCGAAGGGCCGAATGGCCTCTACTCCTGCACCTATTTTCTATGTTTCTATGTCTAGAGAGTGAGAGAAGGTGAGAGAAAGCGGGAGAGAGAGAGAGAGATTGATGGGTGGAATCTGATACCTCTTTCAGACATTCAGCAGAGTCATCGCAGGTCCTGCACCTCTGCTGCACAATTCCAAGACAATGTTATTCATGCATTTCTACTGTCTGCACCGCGCTGCATTACCCCAGGCCTCCAACTGGTTTCTCGATATCATTAAAATTGGACCCAGTACATCGTTCTCAGATTCAGAAGATCGACACAGAATGCTGGAGTAACTCAGCGGGGCAGGCAGCATCTCTGGAGAGAAGGAATGGGTGACGTTTCAGGGTCGAGACCCTTCTACAGATTCAGCGCTGGGAATCTTCATTCCAGCAACTCTCAATCTAACGAATGGCAAGTCGGTCACAATGGGAGGCAGAAGTGGAGATAATGGAGATCTCGGCCCGACTTTGGCAGCGTCAGCTGTCGTGAAGCTCTCCCATTGGGCAGCCTGGCCCATGGACACTCTTGGCTAATTGAGGAGCAATTATTATGGCATGGGTTGGACTGAATTGTTGGTCTTTAATATGCTTTAATCAGGACTGTCATCTCCACACTGCTGCTGTGACAGAACCATAGAGATTCAGCGCAGAAACAGGCCCTTCGGCCCACCGAGTCCGTGCCGACCAGTGATCCACTGGGGACAATTTTTACATTTACCAAGCCAATTAACCTACAAACCTGCACGTCTTTGGAGTGTGGGAGGAAACGGGAGCTCTTGGGAGAAAACCCCACGCAGTTCACGGGGAGAGCGTGCAAACTCCACACAGACAGCACCCGTAGTCGGGATCGAACCCGGTTCTCCGGCGCGGCAAGCGCTGTGCGGCAGCAACACTACCGCTGCGCCACCGTGGTATGAAAAGACACAGGACAAATCAGAGCCGGCACCGATGGCCAAAGAGCCCACAATGGTCCATTGTTGGCTGTCGGGGAGGTGTTAACGAGGGGATATGAACAGTGAAACTAGCAGGACGACTAGGGTGGGGGAGGAAGGGGGAAAGAGGGGGCAAGTGTTACTGGAAATGAGAGGGATCCATATTCACTCACCACACTGCTGTTCCAGGAACTCCGGTGCGATTGTATGAAAATGACTAGCATTGCATACCATACAGAAGGTATGCAAAGAGCCACCACATAAAGGGCACCAACAAAGTTCGTGGTCCCAATGCTCTCTCTTTGTTCTCTCGGCAGCATCTGCAGTTCCTTCCTACACAATTTGTCCCACAGTACATATTTTGCAAAACAGTTTTTCATTCAGATTACACGATAATACTGCTGAACTTATTCAGATAATAGTGAGCAAGGTAGATAAAAATGCTGGAGTAACTCGGGGGGGGGGGGGGGGGGGGCAGCATCTATGGGGCGAAGGAATAGGTGACGTTTCGGGTCGAGACCCTTCTTCAGACTATGCTTGAGGTTTCAGGCTCTTGGCCTCTCAGTTCCATTGAGTACAGGATCAGGCCCTTCGTCCCACAATGTCTGCGCAGATCACACTATCTATCCCAACTAATCCCAACATAATCTCTATCCCTCACTTGCACCTCCTCCAACCTCATCTGCTGTATCCGTTGTTCAAGATGTGGACTCTTATACATCGGCGAGACCAAACGCAGACTGGGAGATCGTTTCGCGGAACACCTTCGCTCAGCCCGCCCGGACCTACCTGATCTCCCGGTTGCCGGACACTTTAATTCTCCTTCCCATTCCCACACTGACCTTTCTGTCCTCGGCCTCCTCCATTGTCAGAGTGAGGATAAACACAAATTACAGGAACAGCATCTCATATTTCGCTTGGGCAGCTTACAGCCCAGTGGTGTGAATATTGATTTCTCCAACTTCAAGTAACCCCGGCATTCCCTCTCTCTCTATCCCTCCCGCACCCAAGTCGCACCAGCTTCTCGTTCTCACCCAGCAAACAGCTGACAATGGCCTCTTTCCTTTATCATCGTTACTTTTTTGCATATCTTTCATTCATTGTTCTTTATTTTTCCACATCACCGTCTATATCTCTCGTTTCCCTCTCCCCTGACTCTCAGTCTGAAGAAGGGTCTCGACCCGAAACGTCACCCATTCTTTTTCCCTAGAGATGCAGCCTGTCCCGCTGAGTTACTCTACACTAGTTGAAAAGTACACTAGTTTAGTTACTCTAAACTACACTAGTTTAAAAGTAAAGTGGATAGGTATATGGACGGGAAGGGAATGGAGGGGTATGGTCTGAGTGCAGGTAGATGGGACTAGGGGAAAATAAATGGTCGGTACGGACTGGAAGGGCTGAGAGGGCTTGTTTCCGTGCTGTAATTGTTATATGGTTATATGGTTACTCCAGCACTTTGTGTCTATCTTTGGTTTAAACCAGCATCTGCAGTTCCTTCCTACCCACGATCTCTGTCCCTCTATTCTCTGCCTGTCCATTTGTCTTTCTGAATTCTTCTTAAGCACCACTATCTTATCTGAATCTCCCAACACTCTGTGTAAAAAGTACTTGTCGCCCGCATCTCCATTAAACTTTCCCCCCCTCACCTTAACCCTACGCCCTCTCGTTCATAACCTTCCCAAAATGAAGGCTCTCGCTGTCCAACCCACCTGTGGATGCGTTATTGCCGCCAACTTTGCTGCGGCGTTCGTGACCATTCGCGGTCTCCTCGTCGGAGGTCTTTAAAGACATATTGAAGATTGTAACGTTTTAACAGTCGCCGAACTAACCACAAAATCAACTCTGATTAAAACCAAATGCTGAAAGAGACAGTTTAACAGCCAGCACAGCAAGAATAAACAGTGCACAACCATTCATCAAATGTCCAAACTAATTTACAATGCAACCCTCAAATGAAAACTTGTCAGAGAAAATATAGGGGATAGTTTAACATAAATATGAGTTACTTCTCAAAAATATGATCAGTATTTGGGACTGTACAAATTTCCTGCCTCAAACTCACATTTGAATTTGAAGAAGGGTCTCGACCCGAAACGTCGCCTATTCCTTCGCTCCGTAGACGCTGCCTCACCCGCTGAGTTTCTCCAGCATTTTTGTCTACCTTTAAATTTGGATATGTAAATTTGTTCTTTCTCAATGGTTCTACGGTTCAGTCATACTTTGTCACATGTACTTAGCTAAGAGATACAGCGTGGAAAAAGGCCCTTCGGCCCACCGAGTCCACGCCAACCCCGTACACTAGTTCTATCCTACACACTAGGGGCAGTTTACTGAAGCCAATTCACGCAGGGAATGGGGAGAACGTGCAAACTCTGTATAGATAGCAAGCATCCACAGCCGGGATTGTACCCGGGTCTCTGGCGCTGTGCGGATGCATAATCTTCAATATGTTTTTGAAGACCTCTGAAGAGAAGATCACGAAAAGTCACAGCGAAGTTGGCAGCAATAACGCATCCACAAGTGGATTGGACAGCGAGAGCCTTCATTTTGGGAAGGTTATAAACTAGAGGGTGTACGCTCGAGGCGTTCGGCTTCGCGGGGCCGGTCCCATTTCGATCGGCGGAGGCGTATGGAGTTGTGCGGGGCTAGTCCCAACATCGCGCGGGGTTCCGAAAATCTGACACTGTCCGTAAATCCCACGCGCAGGCGCATTGAGGGCGGTACGCAGCGTCTCAACGGGCGTACACAGCGTCTCAATGTCGTACGCCTAGCACGTGCCGTTGCGTGATGACGTCACCACACAACGCCGTGCGACGCCAAATTCAGTCGGCCCACCTCCTGCCCAGCTGATTGGTGAGTATGATGTTGGGACCAGCCCCTGCACAACTCCATACGCCTCCGCGGTTCGAATTGGGGCCGGCCCCGCGAGGCCGTACGCCTCAAGCGTCCACGTTTGGTCGCGCTGGGCGCATGCAGTCGCATGCTGGTGGGACAGGCCCTTTACCGTTTGTCGACGGGAACCTACTTCAGTACAAGAGTGTGTAAGAAGGAACTGCAGATGTTGGTTTAAACAAAATGCTGGAGTAACTCAGCGGGACAGGCAGCATCTCGGGAGAGAAGGAATGGGTGACATTTCGGGTCGAGACCCTTCTTCAGAAGTACAAGAGCGTTGGAAATGTTAACAGAACCCAGGCAGACTGGACAAGATCTAATTCCGAGAATGACAATGGAGGCTTGGTGCAAATGATATCACGCCCCTTGAAGATTTAGTGCTGAGGTTAATTTGGGAAGAGGTTAAAAATGGAGCAGGGATGCATTGCTGGTGCCCATTAGGCTGGCTCGGTCAGTAACACATACATGTGGTCACCGCATTTATAGATCGCAAAGTACTTTACAGAAACTCGCTCTGACACAACCAGTTAAGCACTTAAGCTAATTTCCAAACGATTTTACCACCATGGAAAAACATAGCCGAGTGACACCAGACTAATTTGCAAAATCTGTTCTTTATCAGGAGTAGGTTTTTGTGGAAAGTTCTGACAAGGACACTTATATTAGGTGAGTTTTCAATAGGAAATAACAGAACATGTGGAAAGCATTTGTTATTTTAATATAGCCATTTCCCTGGCACCAAGCTGCATATTAACTTATCTTTAAAAGCCTCAGTTGTATTCATTTCCTTATAACCATGTTTCATCACCATTATACAATTACTTAGAGATAATAACCAGTCATTTAATTATTTTTATTTCTTGTCAGATTAACATCAATTCAGAACTTTAAAAAATGGACTTAAAGAGTTTAACACTTTTACGACTTTAACACAAAGTGCTGGAGGAACTGAACGGGTCAGGCAACAGGGCACAGTGCTGGCCCCACTGCTGTTTGTCATCTACATCAATGATTTGGATGAGAATGTGCAGGTGAAGTCCTAAGAAGGTATGCCAAGCCAAAACGTCACCTATCCATGTTCTCCACAGATGCTGCCTGACCCGCTGAGTTACTCCAGCACTCTGTGAAACGTCACCTATCCATGTTCTCCACAGATGCTGCCTGACCCGCTGAGTTACTCCAGCACTCTGTGAAACGTCACCTATCCATGTTCTCCACAGATGCTGCCTGACCCGCTGAGTTACTCCAGCACTCTGTGAAACGTCACCTATCCATGTTCTCCACAGATGCTGCCTGACCCGCTGAGTTACTCCAGCACTCTGTGAAACGTCACCTATCCATGTTCTCCACAGATGCTGCCTGACCCGCTGAGTTACTCCAGCACTCTGTGAAACGTCACCTATCCATGTTCTCCACAGATGCTGCCTGACCCGCTGAGTTACTCCAGCACTCTGTGAAACGTCACCTATCCATGTTCTCCACAGATGCTGCCTGACCCGCTGAGTTACTCCAGCACTCTGTGAAACGTCACCTATCCATGTTCTCCACAGATGCTGCCTGACCCGCTGAGGTACTCCAGCACTCTGTGAAACGTCACCTATCCATGTTCTCCACAGATGCTGCCTGACCCGCTGAGTTACTCCAGCACTCTGTGAAACGTCACCTATCCATGTTCTCCACAGATGCTGCCTGACCCGCTGAGGTACTCCAGCACTCTGTGAAACGTCACCTATCCATGTTCTCCACAGATGCTGCCTGACCCGCTGAGTTACTCCAGCACTCTGTGTCTTTTCACTGTCTTTGACTTCTTCCTGCGTATGGCGTGCACAGACTAACATTGCAGGTCAACTTGTTTTATTTGATCTATTTGTTTGTGCACGTCGGGTTGATTGCATTAGTCGAAACAGGGTGGACCACGTGAAGGTTCCAATCTGCCACCCTTTCACTGTGAAAGTGCGCCTGTTCTCATAATCTGGGATGCTGATTATTCCAATTAAATCCTTCAGTGCGAGGCAGCAAATTGAGGGAAAGGAATTGGAATAGTGTTTGCATTACATCAGGTGTTGTAATTTATGTTCTCTGTATTTCAGTTGTAAAGCCTGTTTGTGGTGAGAAAAACCTCCCTTGGTAAGCTATAAATGTGTTAAACATGGTCTGACTGAGCAATTTAGTAAGTGTTCACAATGCGTTCTGCAGACAGGCACTGTAAAATGACCATCAACTCCTCAAGAAACACAGGGGATATCAATAGAAAAAATATTACTACTTTAATTGCACCAATTAACTCAAGCCATGATGATTTCTCGTCTGGAACAGGCACCCGCTGTTACTTAAATGCTCTTGTTCAAAGCATATTCTTTTCTTTATTTGCATTTATCATCACTGAACATAGACCAGTCCATAGAAACATAGAAAATAGGTGCAGGAGTAGGCCATTCGGCCCTTCGAGCCTGCACCGCCATTCAATATGATCATGGCTGATCATCCAACTCAGTATCCCGAACCTGCCTTCTCTCCATGCCCTCTGATCCCTTTCGCCACAAGGGCCACATCTAACTCCCTCTTAAATATCGCCAATGAACTGGCCTCAACTACCCTCTGTGGCAGAGAGTTCCAGAGACCCACCACTCTCTGTGTGAAAAAAGTCTTTCTCATCTCGGTCTTAAAGGACTTCCCTCTTATCCTTAAGCTGTGACCCCTTGTCCTGGACTTCCCCAACATCGGGAACAATCTTCCTGCAACTAGCCTGTCCAACCCCTTAAGAATTTTGTAAGTCCAGTGTGTAGGAAGGAACTGCAGATGCTGGTTTAAACCGGAGATAGACACATCATCCTACCACAACCAGAGAGCAGTGCTGAAGTATGATCTACCTCATTGGTGACCATCGGACTATCCTTTGCTGGCTTTACCTTGCACTAAACGTTATTCCCTTATCATGCATCTATACACTGTAAATGGATTGATTGTAATCACGTATTGTCTTTCTATTGACTGGTTAGCACGCAACGAAAAGCTTTTCACTGTACCTCGGTACATGTGACAATAAACTAATCTGAACTGTACATGATCCATATCCCTTCATTCCCTGCATATCCATGTATCTCTTAAACGCCACTATCGTATCCGCCTCCACCCCCACCCCTGGCAGCGCGTTCCAGGCACCCACCACCCTCTGTGTAAAAAAAACTGCCCCGCACATCTCCTTTAAACTTTTTCCCTTAAATCGATGTCTTCTTGTTTTTGACGTTTCCACTCTGGGGAAAAAAACTGTCTATCCTAACTATGCCTCTAATAATTTTATATACTTCTGTCAGAGCTCTTATACTGATCTTACAGAGGTGTATAAAGATCATGAAGGCAGGAGAATCAGGTTAGCAGGGAGAGATAGATCAGCCATGATTGAATGGTGGAGTAGACTTGATGGGCTGAATGGCCTAATTCTGCTCCTATCACTACTGAGCTTATGATCATTTGAAAAACAAATAAAAGGTAATACATCCATTCCTTTTCGCACTAGGTTTAGGTTTATTATTGTCGTGTGTGCTGGGGTACAGTGAAAAGCCATTCCAACCTCATCAGATAACACTATTGATAGATACACACAGTTCAAACTCAAGTGCCAAAGATAGCACAAAAGGAAAGTGCCGAATGTCGTTCTCCACACTCATGTATAAAATCATGAGAGGAATAGATTGGGTAGATGCACAGAGTCTCTTGCCCAGTGTAGGGGAATCGAGGACCAGAGGACACGGGTTCAAGGTGAAGGGGAAAAGATTTAATAGGAATCTGAGGGGTAACTTTTTCACACAGAGGGCGGTGGGTGTATGGAACGAGCTGCCAGAGGAGGTAGTTGAGGCTGGGACGATCCCAACGTTTAAGAAACAGTTAGACAGGTACATGGATAGGACAGGTTTGGAGGGATATGGACCAAACACAGGCAGGTGGGACTGGTGTAGATGGGACATGTTGGCCGGTGTGGGCAAGTTGGGCCGAAGGGCCTGTTTCCACACTGTATCACTCTATGACTCTATCAGATCTCCCCTCGGTCTCCGACTCTCCAGCGAAAACAATATAAGTTTGCCCAACCACCTCTTCTCGCTAAACCCTGTAATCCAGGTAGCGTTCTGGTAAACCTCCTCTGCATCCTCCCCAAGGTTTCCACATTCTTCCTGGAATGGGGTGCCTGGAACTGCATGCATGCTCCAAAGATGGAGTATTCAATGCAAGAAAAGATGCAATTGTACTGGAGAGGGTGTTGAGAATCCTTGTAATGTTGCCAGGACTGGAAAACATAGCGATGTGGAAAAATAGGAAGAAGCGTCACGACCCGAAACGTCCCCTATCCATGTTCTCCACAGATGCTGCCTGACCCGCTGAGTTACTCCAGCACTCTGTGAAACGTCACCTATCCATGTTCTCCACAGATGCTGCCTGACCTGCTGAGTTACTCCAGCACTCTGTGAAACGTCACCTATCCATGTTCTCCACAGATGCTGCCTGACCCGCTGAGTTACTCCAGCACTCTGTGAAACGTCACCTATCCACATTCTCCACAGATGCTGCCTGACCCGCTGAGTTACTCCAGCACTCTGTGAAACGTCACCTATCCATGTTCTCCACAGATGCTGCCTGACCCGCTGAGTTACTCCAGCACTATGTGAAACGTCACCTATCCATGTTCTCCACAGATGCTGCCTGACCCGCTGAGTTACTCCAGCACTCTGTGAAACGTCACCTATCCATGTTCTCCACAGATGCTGCCTGACCCGCTGAGTTACTCCAGCACTCTGTGAAACGTCACCTATCCATGTTCTCCACAGATGCTGCCTGACCCGCTGAGTTACTCCAGCACTCTGTGAAACGTCACCTATCCATGTTCTCCACAGATGCTGCCTGACCCGCTGAGTTACTCCAGCACTCTGTGAAACGTCACCTATCCATGTTCTCCACAGATGCTCAAGAGCCTGAGTTATGAAGGTGCCATCATGACTATTACTTCAGCCTTGCTCCTTGTCACAGACACAACAGCAGCCGCTACAGTCATGGTGAGCGCTGCCATAAAGAACATCTTTCGAGGATCACTTTCACCTTGGCTTGGGCTCCACAATAGCAGAATGAGGAACATTTTTGCTTTTGGTGGCACAGCTGGTAGAGCTGCTGCCTCACAGCGCCAGAGACCTGGGTTCAATCCTGACCTCGGGTGGGGTCAGTGTGTGTCGAGTGTGCACGTTCTCCCCGTGACCGCGTGGGTTTTCTCCGGACTAAAGGTGTTGTATTTGAACGCACGCAGTATAGGGAACAAGATGGTCGAGATGGGTGACACGGTGGCGCAGCGAGAGAGTTACTGCCTTACAAGCAGCGCCGGAGACCCGGGTTCAATCTCGACTACGGGTGCTGTCTGTACGGAGTTTGTACGCTCTCCCCGTGACCTGCGTGGGTTTTATCCGGGTGCTCCGGTCCCAAAGACGTGCGGGCTTGTAGTTTAAATGGCCCTCTGTAAGTTGTCCCTGGTTTGTAGTGATTGGGACAACGTAGAACTAGTGTGAACAGGTGATCGATGGCCGGCAGGAACTCAGTGGGCCAAAGGGCCTTTCTCCATGATGTAGTATCTCTAAACTAAATCCAAACCAAAAGGCACCAACTCTCCAATTATTCGGGTATAAATTTGTATAAGTGGCCAAAGACGTCCTGCCTTAAAGGTGTAAAGGACATTTTTAAGTCACCGAGGTTTGCTTAAACTAGGGCTCAGCATGACCTTCATTGTTCCCATGCTGGCACTTTGCCTTTCAACAGCCCAATTAGCATGAGTTACATGTATCAATGTACAACAGCTTTGTACATGAATGCCTCTTAAGTAGCCAGTAAGAGTTCATAACACATCATCATCTCCCAGTCTGTTTTTCCAGGACAGAAATTAACTCTCGCT
This sequence comes from Raja brachyura, assembly GCA_963514005.1. The sequence continues at coordinate 6,973,095 of OY740821.1, read as the reverse complement.
GGTCCATACAATTGAGGCTCCTTTTAATTGTGCGGCACGGTGGCGCAGCGGTAGAGACCCGGGTTCCATCCTGACTACGGATGCTGTCCGTACGGAGTTTGCACGTTCTCCCCGTGACCGGGTGTGTTTTCTCCAAGATCTTCGGTTTCCTCCCACACTCCAAAGATGTGCAGGTTTGTAAATTAATTGGTTTGGGTCTGTATACTTGATATAAATGTAAATTGTCCCTAGTGTGTGTAGGATAGTGTTAGTGTGCGGGGGTCGCTGGTCAGCGCGGACTTGGTGGGCCGAAGGGCCTGTTTCCGCGCTGTATCTCTAAACTAAACTAATTGCTCAATGGTACTTTACTGCCAAATGTTAGGCCGCATTTTGAGCATTGTGTGCGGTTCTGGGCGCCCCCGTTACAGGAAGGATGTGGGGGCTTTGGAGACGAAGGTTCACCGTGTCTGTTGCGAGAACTTTGACAGTGCAGGTCTTGGTGATTATTATTGTGCTGAGCAATTATGAGGCCCTGGTTGCTAGCTGCTACTTTGCCTGCTCAAAATATGAAGAGAGGGGAGCACAGTGCGATTCAAGGATTGCGTATGAAGGAACTGCAGATGCTGGCTTACACCGCAGATAGATACAAAATTCTGGAGTAACTCAGGGGGACAGGCAGCATCTCTGGAGGGAAGGAATGGGTGACGATTTAGGTCAAGACCCTTCTTCAGGCTGAGAGTCAGGGGAGAGGGAGACACAGAGATCAGGAAGGGTATGGTGTGAAAAGGTGACATCAAAGGAGATGCAGAACAAGTAAAATGTCGAATAGATCATTGGTAGTTGGGAGATGGTAATAACAAAGCAAGCAGACATAAAATGTAATCGGGGGACAGTCAGACTGGTCGGAGAATTGAATTGAATTTCCCTTCCTTTATTGTCATTCAAACAATAGTTTAAACAAAATTGCGTACCTTGCAGTCCTGACAGAAAAAAGCAACAACACACAATGAACACAATTTAACACAAACATCCATCACAGTGAGTCTCCAGGCACCTCCTCACTGTGATGGAAGGCAAAAAGTCTTATCTCCTCCTTGCTTGTTCTCCCGCTGCGTCGAGGCGATCGAGGCTCTCGATGTTGAAGCCCCCGCCGGGTGATGGTAAATCCCGCGGCCGATTCCAAGCTCCGCGTTCGGGCCGATTCAACTTCCGCGATTTGGGGCGGACAAAGCTGCCACCCTTCAGTCCAGCGGACAAAGCTGCCGTTGCAGGAGCTCCCAAAAATCAGTTACCAACCGGGGACCAGCGAGCTCCCGATGTTACCGTCCACAGGGCCCGCAGCCGAAGCCTCCGAAGTCGGGCCGCAGCCACATCACCACCACAGCCTCCGAAGTCGGCCAGCTCTGCGATGGCGAGTCCACAGGCTCTGCCTCCGGAGCCTCAAGGTCGGTTCCCGTTGGAGGCTGCCAACTCCACGATATTAGGCCTCAGCGCAGACGGAGATACGCCAAGGAAAATGTCGCATCCCCGTTGAAAGAGGTTAAAAAAAGTTTCCCCCCACACATACACAACTAAAAATAAACTAAAACATACATCCAACAAGACAAAAGAAACCAAAAAAAAGTAAAAGACAGTAAGACTGGTGGGAGAACTGGGAAGGGGGAGGGGATGGAGAGGCAAGGGCTATCTGACGTTAGAGAAGTCAATGTTCATGCCGCTGGGGTGTGAGCTGCCCAAGCGAAATATGAGGTGCTGCTCCTCCAATTTGCGCTGGGCCTCACTCTGACAATGGAGGAGGCCCAGGACAGAAAGGTCAGTGTGGGAATGGGAGGGGGATTAAACTGTTTGGCAACCGGGAGATCAGGTGGGTTAAGGCGGACTGAGCGGAGGTGTTGAGCGAAACGATCGCCGAACCTGCGCATGGCCTCACCGACATATAGGAGTCCTTCCTTATCTCTGTGTCTCCCTCTCCCCTGACTCTCAGTCTGAAGAAGGGTCTCGACCCGAAACGTCGCCCATTCCTTCTCTCCTGAGATACTGCCTGTCCCGCTGAGTTACTCCAGCACTTTGTGTGTATCTGTGATGAGAGGATTGCTATTGCAGGATTGCCACTTAACAACACAATGGGCTCGTTCCCTATTTCAGAGTGTTGATAGTCCTGAGCACAATCAGTATCTGGCTCGTGAAGAATGCAGCCATTGTCCAGCCTGTGCACGAGTGAGTGTTTGCTGAATTAATCACACACATCAAAGGTTAACGGGGTTGCAGTTTACACCAAGTCCTTCAAGCGACCTCTTGACTACACAAATCCGTTTAACCTCCGCCAAGAATGACTGCTCCACATCCAAAGATGTGTCAGGTCATTATACTTAAGATAAAGCATTGAAAAGCAAGCACTTTTATTCCCACACGGGGTCAAGTCATACACTTCTATTCTAAATGCCAATGCCACGTGGGTCAAAGTACTCTCAGATCAGATCTTGCCACTTTCTCTTGTTGCCCAAATCATTCACACCATGGCCGTTTCATTCGACGAGCAGTCTCCAACTCAGCCACGATTTACCAATCACACAGAGAGGATGGCTGGAGCAAGTACTAAAGACAGACACAAAAAGCTGGAGTAACTCAGCGGGACGGGCAGCATCTCTGGAGAGAAGGCAGGCACGTGCCGTCAGCGTAGGCAAGGTAGGCAGTGCCTACCCTGACTAAAATTATAAAAAGGTAATTAGTAAATATAAAGAGTGAAGATTTCCAATTTGTTCACTATTGGCAATTTAATGCACAAAATTACATGCATCATTTATTAAACGGTTATTATGTTCATGATTTAATCGATCTCTTAGGTAGGCATAATTCTCCCGTGCTTTAATCCGCAGGATGCGTGACACGCAGTATGCATAAGCTCACGTGCCGTGGACGCTGCTTCAAGCCATCACTTATAACGGACAATAGAGGCCGCTGAAATTCTGCCTTTGCACCGCGGGCTGTGTGCATGTACGCCGTGGACTGCGCGCATGTACGCCGTGGACTGCGGGCACGTACGCCGTGGACTGCGCGCATGTGTACTGCGCAAGGTGCTGCGCATGTGTTCACCGTCTGCCTGTTATCTTGGTGTACAGTGTGCGCGAGTGTTACGTTGTCTCTCTGCTTTCCCCCCCCCCCCCCCCCATTTTATTTCAAAATGGAACCCTTTTTCAAACATGGATAGTCATTATCTTAAGTTTATCGAAACAATCTTATGAGGAAAAGACCAAGGTAATTAAAAATGGCAGACCAACGTCGGAACTTAAAGAACCTCAATGGCACAAAGGAACAAAAATAATTGGGACATTTAAAACTGCTTGATACAACCGCATAGCCACTCTTTTTTGTTGTATTTCAACATATATTCTGTTTTGTTTCCCGTGTCTGTTATTTTCTGTATCTAGTGGAACTCCTACAATTAATTTTAACAATTCCTGCTACACCAGGCTCTGTTGAGAGATCATTTTTAGGTGTGAAAAGAATTAAAAGCTTCCCCAGGAATAGAATGGCCAATGAAAGGCTTTCATCACTTGCTTCAATTTCTATTGAAAAGGAAAGATTCACTCACTCAGTGGAGCATGCTACTAGTCCCGCTGCTAATTTCTATCAAAAAGTTACGGATATTTTTGCTGCAACAAAGAGAGAAGAATGGAGTGCATGTACAAATAATGTGGTGTGTAAATTTCTTTTTAAAATATTTTCTTAAGAGGTAAGGCTTTTGAAGGCAAATTACTTTATAAAAGTCGACTGACTGCCCACCCCGAGTAATTACCCACGGCACGTGCCTGAGAGAAGGAATGGGTGATGTTTCAGGTCGAGACCCTTCTTCTGATCCTCGCCACACAAGTAATGAAGACGTTTCCCACTAGTTTAGTTTAGTTTCAGAGACACAGAGCAGAAACCAGCGATCCCCGCACAGTTACGCCCCTGTCCCACTTAGGAAACCTGAACGGAAACGTCTGGAGACTTTGCGCCCCACCCAAGGCTTCCGTGCGGTTCCCGGAGGTTTTTGTCCTCCGGCAACCACCTTCAACTAGCATCGCAACCGGCTTCGACTAAAACATTACTGATTTTTAAAAGGGAAACCACTTTCGACCATTAGGGAGACTGACAAAAACCTCCGGGAACCGCACAGAAACCTTGGGTGGGGCGCAAAGTCTCCAGAGGTTTCCCTTCAGGTTTTCTAAGTGGGACAGGGGCATAACACTATCCTACACACACACACACTAGGGACAATTTAGGGCAGCACGGTGGTGCAGCAGTAGAGATGCTGTCTTACCGATTACGTGTGCTGTCTGTACGGAGTTTGCACGTTCTCTGCATGACCAGCGTGGGTTTTCACCGAGATCTTCGGTTTCCCCCCACACTGCAAAGGTGTGCAGGTTTGTAGGTTAGCTGGCTTGGTATAAATGTAAATTGTCCCTTGTGTGTGTAGGATAGTGTCAGTGTGCGGGGATCGCCGGTCAGAGCGGACTCGGTGGGCCGAAGGGCCTGTTTCCGCGCCGTATCTCTAAATTAAACTAAACTTTAAATTGACAATTTTACGAAGACAATAAACCTACAATCCTTGTCATCTTTGATGTAATCACGCAACACATCTCCTGTCGGTTTCATTTTAATCGCAAACCGCAATCTTTAGGTGACATTGAGGGCAAGTGACAGAAATAAGGTTCATGAGGCAAGGATGTCTAATTGGCCTCGAGCAGTGAGAGACCCATCAATTTCCCACTCGATTGACCAGCACATTAACGCAACAACACGGCAATTAAATGTACAATAATTCATAATGCAATAAACTATCAGCAATACCATGATAAACCCCGACAACTCTCACCAACCTCTGCAGATGCGCAACAGAAGCCATTTTATCGGGATGCACCACAGCACGGTTTGGGAACAGCTCCATCCAAGACCCGCGAGAAATCGCAGAGAATTGTGGACGCAGCCCAGACCGTCACACAAACCGACCTCCCTCCCTTCCATCGACTCCATCTACACCTCACGCTGCCTCGGCAAGGCCAGCAGCATCATCACGGACCAGTCTCACCCCCGGCCACTCCATCTTCTCCCCTCTCCCATCGGGCAAGAGGTACAGAAGTGTGAAAACGAACGCACACACCTCCAGATTCAGGGACAGTTTCTTCCCGGCTGTTATCAGGCAACTGAACCATCCTAACACAACCAGAGAGCAGAGCTGAACTACTATCGACCTCATTGGTGACCCTCGGACTATCTTTGATCGGACTTTACTGGCTCTACCTTGCACTAAACGTTATTCCCATTTTTCCCTTTATCACTCTAAATGGCTCGATTGTAATCATGCATAGTCTGTCTGGTTAGCACAAAACATAAAGCTTTTCACTGTACCACGGTACACATGACAATAAATTAAACTCATAACCAGCCCACAATAATGCATGCACAGGTACTTAGTGCAAACGTATGCCAAGTCCATGGTGGTTTGGGGCTGAGGTAGGGTTGTGGTTAGTGTTGTGCAGGGTGGTTGAAGAGCCTGATAGTTGATGGGGAAGAAGCTTAGTTTAGCTGAGATACAGCGCGGAAACAGGCCCTTCGGCCCACCGAGTCCGTGCCGACCAGCGATCGCCGCACACTAACACTATCCCCCACACACTAGGGACAACTTACAATTTTACCGAAGTCAATTAACCTACAAACCTGCACGTCTTTGGAGTGTGGGAGGAAACCGGAGCACCCGGAGAAAACCCATGCAGGTCACGGGGAGAACGTACAAACTCCGTACAGACCGCACCCGTGGTCAGGATGGAACCCGGGTCTCTGGCGCCGTGAGGCGGCAACTCTACCGCTGCGCCCCCGTGCCGCCCATCTATGGAGGGAAATGGACAGACAGCGTCGGGACCCTTCTTCAGACTGAAGACCGAAGATATTACGTGTTGGGACACTTCATCAGACGGATAAATGAGAACGGGTACGCTATGTGGACCAACAAGAGATCAAATGAGCTGTCCGCCTCAGGATTCCTTTCCATTTTACAGAAGTTTTCATTTAATGAAATGATCCGTCACGCCCAGTTCGACAAGTGATTCTTTCCCGGGCTGGGGCTGGGGCCTATGTGGCTCTGCAGCTGATTAAGTGCTAAGTTAACAGAGACAGCTAGTTACCCCCGAGATTCCATCTCGCCCCATCAAAATCAATGCATCTTGTCAACATCAAACAGGGGGGAAGAGGGATGGATTTACTGATCAAGGCCTTCCAGCAAGAGGAAGTAACAGCCACAGTCCCCAAGACTTTGCAGGAAGTTTGCTGATTGCAAATAAGGAACTCCTGGCCTGTTATTTCCCAATCCCAATGTGCGGCATCTCTCAATGGGACAGCTTGATTGTCTTTCTATTGACTTCCATTTCTATCACTCCTAGAAATGCCCTACAGTTCAGAAGTTCAGAAGTTCGAAGAGCAGAATAGGGCCACTCAGCCCATCAAGTCTACTCCACCTTTCAAACATGGCTGATCTACCTCTCCCTCTCAACCCCAATCTCCCCATAACCCCTGACACCCGTACTAATCAAGAATCTGTCAATTTCCGCCTTAAAAATAACCACTGACTTGGCCTCCACAGCCGTCTGTTGCAATGAATTCCACAGATTCACCACCCTCTGACTAAAGACATTCCTCCTCATCTCTTATCTAAAGGTACATCCTTTTATTCTGAGGCTGTGCCCTCTGGTTCTAAACTCTGCCATTAGTCATAGAGTTCGACAGCATGAAAACAGGCTGGCCCAACTTGCCCACACTACCAACAGAGTGCTGGAGTAACTCAGCGGGTCAGGCAGCATCTGTGGAGAACATGGATAGGTGACGTTTCACAGAGTGCTGGAGTAACTCAGCGGGTCAGGCAGCATCTGTAGAGAACATGGATAGGTGACGTTTCACAGAGTGCTGGAGTAACTCAGCGGGTCAGGCAGCATCTGTGGAGAACATGGATAGGTGACGTTTCACAGAGTGCTGGAGTAACTCAGCGGGTCAGGCAGCATCTGTGGAGAACATGGATAGGTGACGTTTCACAGAGTGCTGGAGTAACTCAGCGGGTCAGGCAGCATCTGTGGAGAACATGGATAGGTGACGTTTCACAGAGTGCTGGAGTAACTCAGCGGGTCAGGCAGCATCTGTGGAGAACATGGATAGGTGACGTTTCACAGAGTGCTGGAGTAACTCAGCGGGTCAGGCAGCATCTGTGGAGAACATGGATAAGTGACGTTTCACACAGTGCTGGAGTAACTCAGCGGGTCAGGCAGCATCTGTGGAGAACATGGGTAGGTGACGTTTCACAGAGTGCTGGAGTAACTCAGCGGGTCAGGCAGCATCTGTGGAGAACATGGATAGGTGACGTTTCACAGAGTGCTGGAGTAACTCAGCGGGTCAGGCAGCATCTGTGGAGAACATGGATAGGTGATGTTTCACAGAGTGCAGGAGTAACTCAGCGGGTCAGGCAGCATCTGTGGAGAACATGGATAGGTGACGTTTCACAGAGTGCTGGAGTAACTCAGCGGGTCAGGCAGCATCTGTGGAGAACATGGATAGGTGACGTTTCACAGAGTGCTGGAGTAACTCAGCGGGTCAGGCAGCATCTGTGGAGAACATGGATAGGTGATGTTTCACACAGTGCTGGAGTAACTCAGTGGGTCAGGCAGCATCTGTGGAGAACATGGATAGGTGACGTTTCACAGAGTGCTGGAGTAACTCAGCGGGTCAGGCAGCATCTGTGGAGAACGTGGATAGGTGACGTTTCACAGAGTGCTGGAGTAACTCAGTGGGTCAGGCAGCATCTGTGGAGAACATGGATAGGTGACGTTTCACAGAGTGCTGGAGTAACTCAGCGGGTCAGGCAGCATCTGTGGAGAACATGGATAGGTGACGTTTCACAGAGTGCTGGAGTAACTCAGCGGGTCAGGCAGCATCTGTGGAGAACATGGATAGGTGACGTTTCACAGAGTGCTGGAGTAACTCAGCGGGTCAGGCAGCATCTGTGGAGAACATGGATAGGTGACGTTTCACAGAGTGCTGGAGTAACTCAGCGGGTCAGGCAGCATCTGTGGAGAACATGGATAGGTGACGTTTCACAGAGTGCTGGAGTAACTCAGCGGGTCAGGCAGCATCTGTGGAGAACATGGATAGGTGACGTTTCACAGAGTGCTGGAGTAACTCAGCGGGTCAGGCAGCATCTGTGGAGAACATGGATAGGTGACGTTTCACAGAGTGCTGGAGTAACTCAGCGGGTCAGGCAGCATCTGTGGAGAACATGGATAGGTGACGTTTCACAGAGTGCTGGAGTAACTCAGTGGGTCAGGCAGCATCTGTTTAGGGAACAGATTAGGGCGTTTAGCGCAGTGGCGCAGTGGGGCGCTACAATGGTGCGGTGGTAGAATTGCTACCTTTCACGTCATAGTCCGGACCCATGTTTGATCCGGACTAGAGATGCTGTCTGTACGGAGTTTGCACCTTCTCCCCGTGGTCGCGTCGGTTTTCTTCGGGTGCTCCGTTTTCCGCCCACGCTCCAAAGACGCACAGGTTTGTAGGTGAACTGGCTTTTATAAATTGTCCCTCGTGTGTGTAGGATAGAACTAGTGTAACTGGGTGATCGCCGGTCAGTGTGGCCTCGGTGGGTCGAAGGGCCTGTTTCCACACTGTATCTCTCAACTAAATGAAACTAAACTAAACTTAACTGAATGAACAGGCGACCTTTTGGATTGGGACTCTTCTTTAGTGTGAATACCTGAAACGTTGTCTGTCCATTTCTCTCCACAGATAGACAATAGGTGTAGGAGTAGGCCATTCGGCCCTTCGAGCCAGCACCGTCATTCAATGTGGTCATGGCTGATCATCCCCAATCAGTACCCTGTTCCTGCCTTCTCCACATATCCTCTGACTCCGCTATCTTTAAGAGCCCTATCTAACTCTCTCTTGAAAGCATCCAGAGAACCGGCCTCCACCGCCCTCTGAGGCAGAGAATTCCACACACTCACAACTCTCTGTGAGAAAGTGTTTCCTCATCTCCGTTCTAAATGGCTTACCCCTTATTCTTAAACTGTGGCCCCTGGTTCTGGACTCCCCCAACATCGGGAACATGTTTCCTGCCTCTAGCATGTTGCCTGACCTGCTGAGTTTCTCCAGCACTTTGTGTTTTGCTCCAGATTCCAGCACCTGCAGTTCCATGAGTCTCTTGCCTATATTATTTGACCAAGGAATGTAATATTGTTGAACAGGCAACTGCATCAAGGCTCTTATTTGTGCCAATGGTGTCTGATACACAAAGACAAATCAAGTTAAATGAGTTATTCTTCTAAGATTGTTTTGGTAATATAATATAATGCAAAATGGAATTAGTTTGAAAGAACTAACTGTATCATGGGTGGATTAGGTGAGAATGGACATCACCTCATGGGTAATGGTGGAACGGTGGCGCAGCGGTAGAGTTGCTGCCACACAGCGCCAGAGACCCGGGTTCCATCCTGACTACGGGTGCTGACTGTGCGGAGTTTGCACCTTCTCCCCGTGACCTGCGTGGGTTTTCTCCGGGTGCTCCGGTTTCCTCCCACACTCCAAAGACGTGCAGGTTTGTAGGTTCATTGGCTTCTGGAAAATTGTCCCCAATGTGGATTGTGGATGTATGGAACAAGCTGCCAGAGGAGGCAGGGACTATCCAGACATTTAAGAAACAGTTAGACAGGTACATGGATAGGACAGGTTTGGAACGATATGGACCAAACGCGGGCAGTGGGACTAGTGTAGCTGGGACATTGTTGGGGCAAGTTGGGCCCGTTTCCACACTGTATCACTCTATGATTTCATGTGTGGGATGGAACTAGTGTATGGGTGATTGTTGGGCGATGTCGACACAGTGGGATGAAGGGCCTGTTTCCATGCTGTATTTAAGCTAATCTGGATCTGAGTGGCCATGTTATATGAGCAAAACACAAAGTGCTGGATGACGTCAATGTGTCAGGCAGCATCTATCGAGCCAATGGCCAGGTGATGTTGCGGGTCTGTCCATTCGCACCACAGATGCTGCCTGACCTGTGGAGTTCCTCAGGCACTGTGTTTTTGCTCACAATTCCAATCATCTGCGGTCCCTTGCGTTTCCAAGCGACCGAAGAAGGCAGGGCGGTAAAGGAGCGGTGACGTTTACCCGGGGGGTTCATGACGAGGGTCGGAATTGGGTGGGACGCGGATGCATTGTAGGTCTGCAGTGCGGTTCATGGTGATAGCCAGGTGGTCAAAGGACGTGGGCTGGTTTGTTAATGAAGAGTATTAGTAAGTAAGAGTGGAGGCCAAGTCACTGGATGGATTTAAGAGAGAGTTAGATAGAGCTCTAGGGGCTAGTGGAGTCAAGGGATATGGGGAGAAGGCAGGCACGGGTTATTGATTGGGGACGATCAGCCATGATCACAATGGATGGTGGTGCTGGCTCGAAGGGCCGAATGGCCTCCTCCTGCACCTATTTTCTATGTTCTATGTCTATGTTTAGTATTCTTAAATCATCGACACTCAGACCTAATGCAGGCGACCAAGCACAGAGGTCAGGGTGAAAGTGATTTAGGCACAGGCAACACAATTGTGGATAGAGTGCAAGTTGATGAGTGGTAGATGTCGGACTGGCCAAGAAACCATTGGATCTCAAGTAGAGATGACCGGAACAAAGGTTTTCAGTAGCAAGGCTGGAGAGGGAACTCTTGTACAGAGGCACGACGTTACTGTGTAGGAAGGAACTGCAGACGCTGGCTTAAACCGAAGATAGGCACAAAGTGCTGGAGTAACTCAGCGGGACATATGCGGGAACTGCATATAGCACATAATCCTCTAACATTATTGCCACCTCCAAAGGGATCCACCCCTCCAGCTCTGAGTTGCCCTCTTTAGCAGAAGGGCAGAGTGGAAGTGATAGAGACATCAACAAGTTTAAAACTGTGAAGAATAGTAAGCTGCAGACACTTCCAAAACAAAACCTGACCATATCCAAAGATGGACACAAAAAGCTGGAGTAACTCAGCGGGACAGGCAGCATCTCTGGAGAGAAGGAATGGGTGACTGATGTCTGAAGAAGGGTCTCAACCCGAAACGTCACCCATGCCTTCTCTCCAGAGACGCTGCCTGGCCCGCTGAGTTACTCCAGCTTTTTGTGTCTATCTTTGGTTTAAACCATCATCTGCAGTTCCTCCCTGAACATTTCCAACCTGGTGTAGATTTGAAACTGCAGTCGGAGTGCGAGTGTGTTATTCATTACCCCAGGACCCATCTCCCGAGCAGAGAGGGCAAAGCGGAACGATAAAGTTGCTGATCAGTGTGGTGACCCCTGAAGGCTGTGTGGTGTCAGGCAGGGGCCAGCTCAAGCCCAGCAGCGTTGCGCTCACCAATGCTCACGCACAGGGACGAGTGCTGGGTCATTTGCCATGCAGCAGAGAGAGGCCAGAACAAAAAAAATCACAAAGCATAACCATAAACCAGGAGCCAACCCCAATTTAAAAAAAGACACAAATTGCTGGAGTAACTCAACGGGACAGGTCATAAGGTCATAAATGATAGCAGCAGAATTAGGCCATTCGGCCCATCAAGTCTACTCCGCCATTCAATGGTAGACAAAAGTGCTGGAGAAACTCAGCGGGTGCAGCAGCATCTATGGAGTTAAGGAAATAGGCGATGTTTCGGGCCGAAACCCTTCTTCAATCATGGCTGATCTATCTCTCCCTCTCAACCCCATTCTCCTGCCTTCTCCCCATAACCCCTGACACCCGCACTGATCAAGAATCTATCAATCTCTGCCTTAAAATCCTTGGCCTCCACAGCTGCCTGTGGCAAAGAATTCCACAGATTCACCTCTGACTAAAGAATGGCAGGCAGCATCTCCGGATAGAAGGAATGGGCAACGTTTCGGGTCGAGGGCCTACTTCAGACTGGGTCAGGGGAGAGGCATACACGGAGATAAGGAAGAGTAAGGTGTGAAAACGAGACAAAGGGGGTGGGGATCAAGGAAAATGTAGAATAGATGATTGTTAGCTGGGAGAAGGTGACAACGAAGCAAACTGTGATAGAATGTAAATGAGGGGGGGGGAGAGAGAGAGGGAAGGCAAGGGTTACATGTCTGGAGAAACATTTCTAGATAATATTTCAGGTCTAAAGAAGGGTCTCGACCCAAAACGTCACCTCAGGAAATTCACAACTCTCTCTAAACTTGCCAGTTTACTCCAGCACTCTGTGTCTCTTTAAAAACAATTCCCTTTCTAACCAAGTACTTGGAAAACCCAATTCGCCAGCGAGGTGACAACGCGTGAGGCCAAATGACCGCTTGAAACAATGCCGTCAGTGGTGAAAGTTCTCTCACTGACTGGACCACACTAACGGAGGAAAAGACCCCCTAAACATGTCACACTTGGTTACAACATCTCCACACGATGGCCACTGCCCACCCCACCGGATTAATATACAGAATTTAAAAAACAGACTTGACACCACCGCATTACTTTTTTTTTAAGTTGCAATAATTTCACGTGCGAAAGTGTTTTTAAGTCTTCCAAAATTTTCAACCTGAAATTCTGTAATTCGTTATTTAAAAAAATATCTTATCGTCACATTGAATTCTGTCCCAACCATTGCCACTACTAATAGAAAGAGTGTCACAACTTTATCCAGAGACGAACAAGGGCGAGAATAGTTTATGCATCATAGATCCCAGTACCTGGGTCTTCAAAAGTTCTTCCTTGACATCATTCCCATCATTCCAGCCTCAGCGAGGAAATCAAACTCCTGGGAGAAGTGGGAAGATTATTTTCCTGAAGTCATTCCAAGTGTGGGATTGAGTTGGACTCCTGCCCATAATGGGAAAACAAGATCCAAACTCTCACTCAGTCAGAAGCAAGGCGTTGAATCAATCAGTGGCGAGCTGGATTGGGAGCAGTCTCTTGAGCAGAGCCAGCACTGTGTGTTGTGCGGGGCAGGACACACTCTCTTAAAGGGGCAGGGCCAGTACAGGGGAACTTCGCCTCATTTGAGGTGGAGCACAGACAAATGATAGGAAGAAAACGAGTGGTGCTTCGAGGAGCTTAGATGTTGGATGTTTCAGAGCTCATCGGGAATTTGCATCTGCAAAAGTTAATTAATGGGCAATGTTTATAGTGCTGCTGGAATCTGTAAAGGAAATCAGGAACTGCTTGGAGATGTATTAAAAAGCATTTAATGTCACCTGTTTACTGTTCTGTCCAGGGTGATGTCTTCTGTCACGCCCTCATTTTGGGTTCTCGGATTCGCAGCAATTAGTGCAAGTGCAAGGAGTTGTGAGCATCAGGCCACAGAGCTTGCAATCGGGCTCGTAAATAAGGGACAGCACCATTAGCCACAGGATGTCCCCGCATAGGAGTCTGTGGAATTTCAGAAAATATTCAACCAGTCATGGTGACCTCATTATCCGGGAGCTAGTGAGTTATGTGGGTCAGGTCACAAATGGAACCTCTCTGCACCCTCTGGACTCCATTAAAATATATTCCACTCTTTTCTCCCACCAATTTTAAAACCGTTTGCACAAAACATTCTGTTTCCTGCTATCCACCAGCCTCTGGCGATAATTAGATAGTTGACGGAAGATTTCACTTTGGACTTTAGAGGTACAGTGCAGAAACAGGCCCTTCAGCCCACCGAGCCTGCACCGACCAGCGACCCCCCCGCACACACTAACACTATCCTGCACACACTAGGGACAATTTCCAATTTCACAGAAGCCAATTAACCTACAAACCTGCACGGCTTTGGCGTGTGGGAGGAAACCGGAGCACCCGCAAAAAACCCACATAATTCACGGGGAGAACGTGCAAACTCCAAACAGACAGTACCCCCAGACCAGGTTGAACCCCGGGTCTCTGGCGCTATGAGGCAGCAACTCTACCGCTGTGCCACTGAGCCGTCTGTGGCAATCAATTCCACACATTCACCAGCCTCTAGCTAAAGACATTCCTCCTCATCTCCTTTCTAAAGGTACATCCTTAAATTCTGAGGTTGTGCCCTCTGGTCCTAGACTCTCCCACTAGTGGAAACATCCTCTCCTCATCCACTCTATCCAGGCCTTTCACTAATCGTTAAGTTTCAATGAGGTCCCCCCTCATTCTTCTAAACTCCAGCGAGTACAGGCCCAGTGCCGACAAACGCTCATCATATGCTAACCCACTCATTCCTGGGATCATTCTCGTAAACCTCCTCTGGACCCTGGGTACACAAAAAACTGGAGAAACTCAGCGGGTGCAGCAGCATCTAAGGAGCGAAGGAGATAGGCAACGTTTCGGGCTGAAACCCTTCTTCAGACTGATGGGAGGTGGGGGGGGGGGGGGGGGGGGCGGGGAGAAGAAAGGAAAAAGGAGGAGGAGGAGCCCGAGGGCTGAGGGAGAGGTGGGAAGGGGAGGAGGCAGCCAGGGTTAACAGAATTGAGAAAATTCAATGTTCAAGCCCAGAGGATGCAGACTCCCCAAGCGGAATATGAGGTGCTGTTCCTCCAACTTGCGGTGTTGCTCACTCTGCCCACGGAGGAGGCCCAGGACCGAGGTCCTCTGGACCCTCTCCAGGGTCAGCACTTCCTTCCTCAGATATGGGGCCCAAAACTGCTCACAATGCTCCAAATGCGGTTTGAACAGCGTCTTATAGAGCCTTGGTATTTATTTTCTGGTCCTCTCGAAATGAATGCTAACATTGAATTTGCTTTCTTTACTACCAATTCAACCTGCAATTTAACTTTTGGGGAATCCTGCACCAGCACTCCCAATTCCCTTTGCATCTCTGAGTTCTGAATTTTCTCCCTTTATAAAGTAGTCCATGCCTTTATTCCAATTACCAAAGTGCATATCTCCACACTTTGCTACACTGTGTTCCATCTGCCACTTCTCTGTCCACTCTCCCAACCTGTCCAAGTCTTTCTACAGAGTCCCTGCTTTCTCTACACTACCTGGCCTTCCACCTATTTTCATATCATCCGCAGACTTGGCCACAAAGCCTTCAATCCCCTCGTCCAAATCATTAATATACAACGTGAAGAGTAGTGGCCCCAGCACCGACCCCTGTGGAACTCTGCTAGTCACTGGCAGCCAACCAGTAAAAGCCCCCTTTATTGCCACTCTTTGCCTTCTGCCATCCAGCCAACCTGCTGTCCATGCTAGTGTCTGCCCATTGATACCGTGAGCTCTCATCTTCCTTCGCAGCCTCCCGTGTGGCACCTTATCAAAGGCTTTCTGAAAAACTAGGTACACAACATCTACTGACTCTCCCTTGTCTGTCCTGCTATTTACTCTATCAAAGAATTCCAACAAATTTCACAGACAAGACCTCCCCCTTCACAAAGCCATGCTGACTTCAGCTTATTTTATCATTTGATTCTATGTACGTGGAAACCTCATCCTTAATAATGGACACTGAAATCCTACCAACCATTGAAGTCATAGAAACATAGGTGCAGGAGTAGGCCATTCGGCCCTTCCAGCCAGCACTGCCGTTCCATAGAAACACAGAAACATAGAAATTAGGTACACGAATAGGCTATTCGGCCCTTCGAGCCTGCACCGCCATTCAATATGATCATGGCTGATCATCCAACTCAGTATCCCGTACCTGCCTTCTCTCCATACCCTCTGATCCCCTTAACCACAAGGGCCACATCTAACTCCCTCTTAAATATAGCCAATGAACTGGCCTCAACTACCCTCTGTGGCAGAGAGTTCCAGAGACCCACCACTCTCTGTGTGAAAAAAGTCCTTCTCATCTCGGTCCTAAAGGATTTCCCCCTTATCCTTAAGCTGTGACCCCTTGTCCTGGACCTCCCCACCATTGGGAACAATCTTCCTGCATCTAGCCTGTCCAACCCCTTAAGAATTTTGTAAGTTTCTATAAGATCCCCTCTCAATCTCCTAAATTCTAGAGAGTATAAACCTAGTCTATGCAGTCTTTGGTCATAAGACAGTCCTGACATCCCAGGAATCAGTCTGGTGAACCTTCTCTGCACTCCCTCTATGGCAATAATGTCCTTCCTCAGATTTGGAGACCAGAACTGTATGCAATACTCCAGGTGTGGCCTCACCAAGACCCTACACAACTGAAGTAGTACCTCCCTGCTCCTATACTCAAATCCTTTTGCTATGAAAGCTAACATACCATTCGCTTTCTTCACTGCCTGCTGCACCTGCATGCCTACTTTCAATGACTGTTGTACCATGACACCCAGGTCGCGCTGCATCTCCCCATATGATCATGGCTGACCATCTAAAATCAGTACCCCATTCCTACTTTCTCCCCATATCCCTTGATTCCTTTAGCCCTAAGACCTAACTCTAACTCTCTCTTGAAAGCATCCAGTGAATTGGCCTCCACTGCCTTCTGTGGCAGACAATTCCGCAGATTCACAACTCTCTGGGTGAAGAAGTTTCTCCTCATCCCAGTCCTAAATGGCCGGCCCCTTATTCTTAAACTGTGGCTCCTGGGCTTCCCCAACATCGGGAACATTTTTCCTGCATCTAGCCTGTCCAATCCTTTAAGAATGTTGTATGTTTCTATCAGATCCCCTCTCATCCTTCTAAATTCCAGTGAATACAAGCCCATTCGACCCATTCTTTCATCGTATGTCACAGTACCAAAGTGCGTGACTCCACACTTTGCCACACTGGTTTTCAACTGCCACTTATCTGCCGACTTTCCCATTCTTTCATCATATGTATCATTTGCAATTTTCCAGTCCTCTGGGACCACACTAGCGATTCTTGAAAGATTACTCTAATGCCCCTGACATTCTCTAAAGCCACCTCTTTCAGAACCCTGGGGTGCAGTCCATCTGGTCCAGGTTCAGATTGTACACTTACCCACCTTCAGACCTTTGTGCTTTCCCAAGCACCATCTACTTTCCCAAGCAGCTTCAGCTTCGTAGTAGCAACTCCACTAACATCCACCCCCGACCCTCGTGAATTGCTGTCACGTTGCTATATGTCTTCCGCTGTGAAGACTCAAAAAAGTTATTAATCTCCTCTGCCATTTCTTTATTCCCTTCTCCAGTGCCTTTGGATCATCGTTGCTTTTTGCATATCTTTCATTCATTTGTTCTACATCTCTCCACATCACCGTCCATATCTCTTGTTTTTCTCTGGTGTATGAAGTGTACAAAATCATGAGGGGAATAGATCGGGTAGATGCACAGAGTCTCTTGCCCAGAGTAGGGGAATCGAGGACCAGAGGACATAGGTTTAAGGTGAAGGGGAAAAGATTTAATAGGAACCTGAGGGGTAACTTTTCCACACAGAGGGTGGTGGGTGTATGGAACGAGCTGCCAGAAGAGGTAGTTGAGGCTGGGACTATCCCAACGTTTAAGAAACAGTTAGACAGGTACATGGATAGGACAGGTTTGGAGGGATATGGACCAAACGCGGGCAGGTGGGACTAGTGTAGATGGGACATGTTGGTCGGTGTGGGCAAGTTGGGCCGAAGGGCCTGTTTCCACACTGCATCACTCTATGACTCTATGACTCTGCCCTGACTCTCAGTTTGAAGAAGGGTCTCTGAAATGTCAACTATTCCTTTTCTCCATAGATGCTGCCTGACCCGCTGAGTTACTCCAGCTTTTTGTGTCTTTTTGATAGGATGTGCATCCGTGGATGTTCAGCTCCCAGCTCTGATCTTCTTTCAGCCTTGTCTCCGTGATGCCCACATCGTCGTACCTACCAAATTGTAACTGCGCTACAATCTTAGTTTAGTTTTGAGATACAGCGTGGAAACAGGCCCTTCGGCCCATCGAGTCCGCACCGACCAGCGATCCCCGCACACAAACACTATCCTACACAAACTAGGGACAATTTACAATTATACCAAACCAATTAACCTGCAAATCTCTATGTCTTTGGAGTGCGGGAGGAAACCGGTGTTCTCAGAGAAAACCCACGCAGGTCACGGGGAGAAACGTACAAAGTCCGTGCAGACAGCACCCGTAGTTGGGATTGAACCCGGGTCTCCGGCGTTGCAAGCGCTTGTAAGGCAGCAACTTTACCGCTGCGCCACCGTGCCGCCCATCTCAACCATCTTGTTCCCTGTTTGGTGGTCGCCACACCTCTTCTCAAATTGGTCCACATTTTGCCTGACCTTCGACTCTTATCCCTTTTAAAGCTTTCTGTCCTATTACATCTTCTGGAGACTTCAGTGACCTCTCATACACTCTTCTTCCCTTTAACTCCATCCATACATTTCCAATTTGTTGAACTAATTTCTAATTAGTTTAAAGGCCTAGTTATCTATGGTCCTGGTTGTGTAGTTCACCAGGACCATGGTCCTAGCAGGGTTCAGGTGGAGTCCATCCCATTGGAACAGCGGCTTCCTTTTCCAATACCAGTGACATTGTCCCACTAAATCGAACCCACTCCTCCCACACTAATCCTTCAGTCATGCATTCAACATGTTAATCAACCTAAAGGGGCTGTCCCACTGTGGCAACATAGTCCGCAAGTTCTGGCGAGTTTGCCCTTGACTCATACTCGCAACATGGTCAACACGAGGTCCTAGGAGGTGTTTGTAACTCTCCTTCATACTCGAGAGTGATCTCCGCGTACTCAAGAGCTCAGCTAGGTCGGGGCGTATTTTTCAACATGTTGAAAAATGCCCGCCAGTGAAAAAAGGTCGCCATTGGAAAAAAATCGATACTTTTTTTACTCGTAGGTTTAGTCGTAGTTAGTCGTAGGTAATCGAGGGTAGTCGAAGGTAGTCGTGGATAGTCTTCATCATAGTCGAAGGGAGGTCGAAGGAGATCGAAGGAAGTCGCCTTCATTCTCCACTATTTGGTGTCCAATTTTCCCGAAGTTAGTCGTAGCTAGTCAAAGCTGGTCTTCAACATAGTCGAAGGAGGTCAAAGGAGGTCTTCTACATAGTTGAAGGAGGTCTTCAACATGACATTTTTTCAAACTCTCCTAAACTCACCAATGAGGTCACCCAAGTGTGACAGCCCCATTTACCTTTTTGTTTCCATTTATTTATTTTTAGTTTAGTTTGGAGATACAGCGTGGAAACAGGCCCTTCGGCCCACCACGTCCGTGCTGACCAGCGATTCACCCCGTACACTAGTTCTATCCTACACACTAGGGACAATTTACAGAAGCCAATTAACCTACAAACCTGCACACCTTTGGAGTGTGGGTGGAAACCAGAGCGCCCAGAGTAAACCCACACGATCACGGGGAGAACGTACAAACTCTGTACAGACAGCACCCGTAGTCAGGATCGAACCCGGGTCTCTGGCGCTGTGAGGCAGTAACTATACTGCTGCGCCACCGTGCCGCCCCAATTTTTAATTTATTCCCAGTTTTACTTTTACCTTTCGCCCCACAAGCCTCCACATCCATCATGTTTACATCAGTTCAGAGATGGGTCTCGACCCGAAACGTCACCCATTCCGTTTTTCCAGAGAAACGTCACCCATTCCTTCTCTCCAGAGATGCTGGCTGACCCGCTGAGTTACTCCAGCATTTTGTGTCTATTTTCAGTTTAAACCAGCATCTGCAGTTTCTTCCTACACATCAGTCTGAAGAAGGGTCTCGACCCGAAACGTCACCCATTCCTTCTCTCCAGAGATACTGTCTGTCCCGCTGAGTTACTCCAGCATTTTGTGTCTGTGTTCATTCTCCGACATTTCCGTCACCTCCAAGATGATCCCACCGCCCGTCACGTCTTCCCATCTCCATCCCTTATTGCACAGTTCCTTGTCTCTACTCTAACATTAGTTTTGGCCCACTCGGTGGTCAACAGTTTCATGGCTTTCGACGTCTTTATATTCAAAAGGCATGGTATCCTTCATGCTTTTTGCAGTGAGAATAGTTCACAAGAAGTTGATCCAAGTTGGGTCACCGATACTGGACTGATGCAACAGCATTTCTTGTGGAGCCTGGTAGTACAGAGGCCATCTTCTCAATCCCCTCACCTTCATGCCTGAGAAATTGCGGCCAGTATACCTCCATGAATTGCAGCGATTTGTGGACGCAGCCCAGACCGTCACACAAACCAACCTCCCTTCCTTCCATAGACTCCGTCTACACCTCACGCTGCCTCGGCAAGGCCAGCAGCATCATCACGGACCAGTCTCACCCCCGGCCACTCCCTCTTCTCCCCTCTCCCATCGGGCAAGAGGTACAGAAGTGTGAAAACGAACGCACACCTCCAGATTCAGGGACAGTTTCTTCCCAGAAGTTATCAGGCAACTGAACCGTCCCACCATGTCCTGAACTACTATCCACCTCATTGTGGAGACCCTTGGACTATTTTTGATTGGACTTTACTGGGCTTTATCTTGCACTAAACGTTATTCACATTATTCCCTTCATCATGTATCTGTACACTGTAAATGGATCGATTGTAATCATGTATTGTCTTTCCGCTGACTGGTTAGCTCGCAACAAAAGCTTTTCACTGTACCTCGGTACACGTGACAATAAACTCAACTCCACTGAATTAAACTACTTGATGCCTCCACTGAGTGTCTTTTTGCAGATTCCAACCCTCCAGCAGTACTTGGAAAGAATAGGGTGAATGTACAGTCTTTTGCCCAGTACGAAAGGGGCTGTCGATGAGGCTGCATTTTGGAGTATTGTGTTCAGTTTTGGAGGACTGATGCCATTAATCTGCAAAGAAAGCCCTGGTAGTGAAGATATACAAGAATGTTACCAGGACGTGTGGGCCTGAGCTTTGGGGAGAGGTTAGGTCGGCTCGGACTCTATTCGTTGGAGCACAGGATTGACTGATAGAGGTGTATACGATCATGAGGGGCCAGATATGGTGAATATACAGCATCTTTTACCAAGAGTAGGGGGATCAATAATTACAGGGCATGGGTTTAAGGTGAGAGTGGCAAGATTTAATAGGAGCCTGAGGGGCAACTTTTCTACAGAGAAGGGCATGGGTATATGGAACGAGCTGCCAGAGGGGGTAGTTGAGGCTGATACGATAACAACATCTAAAGGACAGTTGGACAGGTACATGGATACGGCAGATTTGGAGGGATATGGGCCAAACACAGGCAGGTGGGACTAGATTAGATGGGGCAACTTGGTCGGCATGGGTAATTTGGGCCAAAGGGCCCGTTTCCATGCTGTATGCTATGTTATTCCATGCTATGACTCTATGAATACCATTTCAGTTCTGCCTTTACCAAAATTACAGAGAGTTAGTGCGTCACGGTGGCGCAGCGGTAGAGTTGCCGCCTCACAGCGCCAGAGACCCGGGTTCCATCCTGACTACGCTCGCTGTCTGTACGGAGTTTGCACGTTCTCCCCGTGACCTGCGTGGGTTTTCTCCGGGTGCTCCGGTTTCCTCCCGCACTCCAAAGACGTGCGGGGTTGTAGGTTAATTGGCTTTGGTAAAATTGTAAACTGTCCCCAGTGTGTGTGTAGGACAGTGTTAGTGTGCGGGGATCGCTGGTCGGCACGGACTCGGTGGGCTGAAGGACCTGTTTCCGCGCTCTGTCTGTAAAACTAAACCAAACTAATTAATGACGTGCTCTTGGACTTAATTAATGTTCAGCTCCGGCCTTCGATGACTGTGTCTCTCATTTGATCTTTCTTGTTCAAATGCTTGGTACGAACAGAAACCTGCTCTTAATTGACATAAAATGTACATTGTTGATTGCTACAGGATATGTTCGCAAGCAGTCTACAAATTTAAGATTATTCCATTAATAACCCCCCGGTCAAGCACTTAACACAGGTCACTGAACTTGCGGGAAGAATGAATCTTTGAAGCAAAGCTGCAAATAAAAACTCCCATTAATTCCTCGACATCCTCTCTAATGCTCACACCCTTTGGAGTTCAAGTAAGTAAGTAAGTAAGTAAGTTTATTGGCCAAGTATTCACATACAAGGAATTTGCCTTGGTGCTCCGCCCACAAGTAACAACATGACATACAGTGACAGTTACGAATGACTCAGAAAACACTAAACATTAATAATAATAAAACATTGATGATAAAACACCATTGATCAAGCACGTGAACCAACACAATACCAGATCAAAGGGAGGCGACAGATTTTTGGCTGTTGAGCAGAGCAACTACTCGTGGATAAAAACTGTTTTTATGTCTGGCTGTGGCAACTTTGACAGTCCGGAGTCGCCTTCCAGAGGGAAGTGATTCAAAGAGTTTGTGGGCAGGGTGAGAGGGGTCAGAGATGATCTTGCCCGCTCGCGTCCTGGCCCTTGCAGTGTACAGTTTATTGCTCTGTTTGCATTTTCAACATAGAAACATAGAAACATAGAAAATAGGTGCAGGAGGAGGCCATTCGGCCCTTCGAGCCTGCACCGCCATTCATTGTGATCATGGCTGATCATCCAACTCAGTATCCTGTACCTGCCTTCTCTCCATACCCCCTGATCCCTTTAGCCACAAGTGCCACATCTAACGCCCTCTTAAATATAGCCAATGAACTGGCCTCAACTACCTTCTGTGGCAGAGAATTCCAGAGACTCACCACTCTCTGTGTAAAGAATGTTTTCCTCATCTCGGTCCTAAAGGAATTCCCCCTTATCCTTAGACTGTGACCCCTTGTTCTGGACTCCTCCAACATCGGGAACAATCTTCCAGCATCTAGCTTGTCCAACCCCTTAAGAATTCAATATGATCATGGCTGATCTTCCGCTATCAATAACCCGCGCCTGCCTTCTCCCCATATCCCTTGACTCCACTAGCCCCTAGAGATCTATCCAACTCTCTCTTAAATCTATCCAGTGACTTGGCCTCCACTTCCCTCTGTGGCAGGGAATTCCATAAATTCACAACTCTCTGGGTGAAAACGTTTTTTCTCACCTCAGTCTTAAATGACCTCCCATTTATTCTAAGACTGTGGCCCCTGGTTCTGGACTCACCCAACATTGGGAACATTTTTCCTGCATCTAACTTGTCCAGTCCTTTTATAATTTTATATGTTTCTATAAGATCCCCCCTCATCCTTCTAAACTCCAGTGATTACAAGCCTAGTCTTTTCAATCTTTCCTCATATGACAGTCCCGCCATCCCAGGGATCAATCTTGTGAACCTACGCTGCACTGCCTCAATCACAAGGATGTCCTTCCTCAAATTAGGAGACCAAAACTGTACACTATACTTCAGATGTGGTCTCACCAGAGCCCTATACAACTGCAGAAGAACCTCTTTACTCCTGTACTGAAATCCTCTTGTTATGAAGGCCAACATTCCATTAGCTTTCTTCATTGCCTGCTGTACCTGCACGCCAACTTTAAGTGACTGGTGTACAAGGACACCCAGGTCTCGCTGTACCTCCCCCTTACCTAACCTAACCCCATTGAGATAATAATCTGCCCCCTTGTTTTTGCTACCAAAGTGGATAACTTCACATTTATCTATATTATACTGCATCTGCCACGCATCTGCCCACTCACTCAACCTGTCCAGGTCCCCCTGCAACCTCCTAACATCCTCTTCACAGTTCACACTGCCACCCAGCTTTGTGTCATCCGCAAACCTGCTAGTGTTGCTCCTAATTCCCTCTTCCAAATCATTAATATATATGGTAAACAGGTGCGGCCCCAACACCGAGCCCTGCGGCACTCCACTCGCCACTACCTGCCATTCTGAAAAGGACCCGTTCACTCCTATTCTTTGCTTCCGGTCTGCCAACCAATTTTCTATCCACGTCAACACCCTACCCCCAATATCATGTGCTCTAATTTTAGTCACCAGTCTCCAGTGCATGACCTTATCAAATGCTTTCTGAAAGTCTAGATACACTACATCCACTGCCTCCCCCGCATCCATTTTACTTGTCACATCCTCAAAAAATTCCAGAAGATTAGTCAAGCATGATTTCCCTTTCATAAATCCATGTTGACTTGGACTAATCCTTTTACTGCTATCCAAATGCCCCATTATTACCTCTTTAATAATTGACTCCAGCATCTTTCCCACCACCGAAGTCAGGCTAACTGGTCTGTAATTCCCCGTTTTCTCTCTCGCTCCTTTCTTGAAAAGTGGGATAACATTAGCTATCCTCCAATCCACAGGAACTGATCCTGAATCTATTGACCATTGGAAAATGATCACCAATGCGTCCACTATTTCTAGAGCCACCTCCCTGAGGACCCTGGGATGCAGACCATCAGGCCCAGGGGATTTATCATCCTTCAGTCCCATTAGCCTACCCAATACTATTTCTCGCCTAATGAAAATTTCTTTCAGTTCCTCTACCCCCTTAGATCCTCTGTCGTCCAGTACATCTGGGAGATTGTTTGTGTCCTCCTTAGTGAAGATAGATCCAAAGTACCCGTTCAACTCTTCTGCCATTTCCTTGTTGCCCATAATTATTTCACCCGTGTCTGCCTTCAAGGGACCCACATTTGACTTTGCTACTCTTTTTCCCTTAACATATCTAAAGAAGCTTTTACTGTCCTTCTTTATATTCCTGGCCAGATTCCCTTTGTACTTCATCTTTTCAGCCCGTATTGCCCGTTTTGTTTCCTTCTGTTGTCCTATGAAAGTTTCCCAATCCTCCGGCTTCCGGCTACTCTTTGCTGTGTTATACATTTTTTCTTTTAGTTTTATTCTATCCCTAACTTCTCTTGTCAGCCACGGTTGCCTCCTACTCCCCTTAGAATCTTTCTTCCTTTTTGGAATGAAATGATCCTGCATCTTCCAGATTATGCCCAGATATTCCTGCCATTGCTGTTCCACCGGCATTCCTGCTAGGATCCCTTTCCAGTCTACTTTGGCCAGCTTCCCTCTCATGCCTTCATAGTCCCCTTTGTTCAGCTGCATCACTGCCATTTCAGATTTAACATTCTCCTTCTCAAATTGCAGATTAAAACTAATCATATTATGATCACTACCTCCAAGCGGTTCCTTTACCTCGCGTTCCCTTATCATATCTGGTTCATTGGACAACACTCCAATGCTTTTATCTTCAAATCCTTTCTGGTAAATCATCCCAAATATATATCAACCTTTGAAGAAATGTCCTACCTGGCTCGTCAGTTTTCAATTTATTTTCCCCTCATTTCATGGAGTAGAATGTTCCAGGACCATTCCTTCTCTCCAGAGATGCTGCCTGTCCCGCTGAGTTACAAATTAGCCACTGAGTTAGCCAAAATACTCCAGCATTTTGTGTCAACCTTCGATTTTAAACCAGCACCTGCAGTTCCTTCCTACACACTCACCACCCTCTCTATTGACTCCATCTACACCTCACGCTGCCTCGGCAAGGCCAGCAGCATCATCACAGACCCAGTCTCACCCCCGGCCACTCCCTCTTCTCCCCTCTCTCATCAGGCAAGAGGTACAGAAGTGTGAAAACCAACGCACATCTCCAGATTCAGGGACAGTTTCTTCCCAGCTGTTATCAGGCAACTGAACCATCCCACCACACCCAGAGAGCGGTCCTGAACTACTATCGACCTCATTGGAGACCCTCGGACTATCCTTGATCGGACTTTACTGGACTTTACCTTGCACTAAACGTTATTCCCTTATCATGTATCTGTACACTCTTAACGGCTCGATTGTAATCATGTGTTGTCTTTCCGCTGACTGGTTAGCACGCAACAAAAGCTTTTCACTGTACCTCGGTACACGTGACAATAAACTAAACCGAACAATTCCACAACCTCGCGCTTGACTTCCTTGAGATGATATTTAGAGTCACAGGGTCATATACTGTGGAAACAGAGCCTTCGGCCCACTGAGTCTGTGCCAACCACCAAGCACCCATAGACCCATAGGCCCTTCGTCCCGCAATGTCCGTGGTGAACACGATGCCGTCAAACTTGTCTCCTCAGTCTGTACATGGTCCAGACCCTCGGTCCACATGGCTCACATTGTAGCCCTTCAGTGTTCCCCCAATGACAGACCGCGCTCGGACACTGCCATTCAATCATGGCTGATCTATTTCCCCTCTCAACCCCATTCTCCTGCCCTCTCCCCGGCAGCACGGTGGCGCAGCGGTAGAGTTGCTGCCATGCAGCGCTTACAGCGCCAGAGGTTCGATCCCGACTACGGCTGCTGTCTGTACGATCCCCGTGACCTGCGTGGATTTTCTCCGAGATCTTTGGTTTCTTTCCACACTCTAAAGACGTACAGGTTTGTAGGCTAATTAGCTTGGTATAAGTGTAAATTGTCCCTAGTGTGTGTGGGGTGGTGTTAGTGTGCGGAGATCGCTGGTCGGCGCGGACTCGGTGCTTCGAAGGTCATGTTTCCACGCTGTATCTCTAAACTACACTAAACGACTGACACCCATACCAATCAGGAATCTGTCAACCTCCGCCTTAAACATATCCAGACTTGGCCTCCACAGCCGTCTGTGGCAATTAATTCAACAGCTTCACCACCCTCGGGCTAAAGAAATTCCTCCTCATCTCCTTTCTAAAGGTACGTCCTTTTATTCTGAGGCTACGGTCACTGGTTCTAGACTCTCCCACTAGTGGAAACTTCCCCTCCACATCCACTCTATCCAAGCCATTTGGGGTGGAATATAGAACAGTACAGTACGGGAACAGGCCCTTCTGCTGAACATGATGCCAATACCACCTCTTATCTGCCTGCACGTGATCCATATCCCTCCATTCCCTGCATATCCACGCACCTCTCTAAAAGCCCCTTAAACACCACTATCGTATCCGCCTCCACCCCCACCCCTGGCAACGCGTTCCAGGCACCCACCACCCTCTGAGTGAAAAAAACCTGCCCCACACATCCCCTTTAAACTTTCCTCCTCTCATCCTAAACCTATGCCCTCTAGTGTTTGATTTTCCCATTCTGGGATCCGATGGTCCCTGTTCCCAGGATACATAGGATATTCCCCCTATATAAGGTGACATGGCATGTAAGATGATAAGGCATAAGGCAACTTTAATATTGTGAGCAAATTTGACCCCCATATCTGAGGAAGGATGTGCTGGCTCTGGAGAGGGTCCAGAGGAGGCTTACGAGAATGACCCTAGGATTGATTGGATTAACCTATGATGAGCGTTTGTCGGCACTGGCCCTGTACTGGCTGGAGTTTAGAAGAATGAGGGGGGACCTGATTGAAGCTTACAGTGAAAACTTTTTTGTTGCCTACTATCCATTAAGCAAAAAGACTATACATGATTACAATCGAGCCGTCCACAGTGTACAGATGCAGAATAGAATAGAATGCCTTTTATTGTCATTCAAACAGCTTGGTTTGAACGAAATTTCATTTTCTACAGTTTTACATTACAAAAAAAGCAAGACCCACACTTAACACAATTTACACAAACATCCATCACAGTGAATCTCCAACACCTCCTCACTGTGATGGAAGGCAAAAGTCTTATCTCTTCCCTTTGTTCTTCTCCCGCGGTCCAGCAGTCCAACTGCAGCGTCTAGGCAAACTGGGGCTCCGATGTTAAAGCCCCCGGCGGGTGATGGTAAGTCCCGCGGCCGTTAACCCGCACCAGGCGATGTTAGGCCCCGCTCCGAGTCCTTTAAACCCCGCGATTCCAGCTGGGAGAAGTTGCCGTTGCGGCAGCTCCGAAGAGCCGTCTCCCACCAGGGACCTGGAGCTCCCGACGTTCCTGTCCACCGGACCTGCAGCCGGAGCCTCCGAAGCTCCAGAGTCGGGTCACAGCCGAACGCCACCACAGCTCTTCCCGCTCCGAAGCCGGCCAGCTCCGCGATGGCAGGTCCGCAGGCTCCACGACTGGAGCCCTCTGGCTGGCTCCGGCCGGAGGCCAACGCCGGCTCCACGATGTTAGGCCCAACGACACCGGAGACCCGACCGGGAAAAAGTCGGGTCCCCGAACGGGGTAGAGACTAACGGTTTCCCCCAAATCCACCCCTCCACCCCCCACATTTACACAGCTAAAAAATATATAAAAGCTAGGCTCAAGACATATATTTAACAAGATAAAAATTAAAAAAAGACGGACGATTGTAGTCGGGCCGCTGCTGTTAGGCGCCACCACGCACAGGATAAAGGGTAGTGCAAGGTAAAACCAGTAAAGTCCAAATAAAGATAGTCCAAGGGTCTCCGAAGAAATAGATGGGAGGCCAGGACCGCTCTCTAGTTGGTGAGAGGATGGTTCAGTTGCCTGATAACAGCCGGGAAGAAACTGTCCCTGAATCAGGAGGTGTGCGTGCGTTTTCACACTTCTGTACCTCTTGCCCGATGGGAGAGGGGAGAAGAGGGAGTGGCCGGGGTGAGACTGGTCCGTGATGATGCTGCTGGCCTTGCCGAGGCAGCGTGAGGTGTAGATGGAGGCGATGGAAGGGAGGGAGGTTGGTTTGTGTGGGCACCTATTGATCGATGTTAGCATTGTAAGTGACTACGTTCTTTCCGTTGATTAAGTGGGCCTACAGGCTGCAGAAGGATCCTGGGCTTCCCGAGGACTATGATGTTGTACTTGATGCAAATAGCAACACTCAGAGTTATACTGCTCCAGAGTAAGAACAGAACAGGCTATAAGAATGCCCATGAAGCCTCAGTAACTAGGCCGAGCCTCTTAGACAAAGGCTTTGTTGATTTGTAGCTCCAGCAGTGCTTTGGGGATTATTTCATGCCTTGAGTGGAAGATCTGGAGAATAAGGTAGCGCAGCGGTAGAGTTGCTGCCTCTCAGCGCCAGAGACCCGGGTTCTATCCTGACTATGGGTGTTGTCTGTGCGGAGTTTGTACGTTCTCCCCGTGACCTGCGTGGGTTTTCTCCGGGTGCTCCGGTTTCCGCCCACACTCCAAAGACGTGCAGGTTTGGCGGTTATTTCGCCTGGTGTAAATGTAAGTCCTGGTGTGTGTAGGATAGTGTGAGTGTGCGGGGGTTGCTGGTCGGGTCAAAGGACCTGTTTCCGTGCTGTATCTCTAAACTAAACAAAACTGAACTAAACTAAATTAAACTAAACGCCCACAGTGCAGGAAGGAACTGCAGATGCTGTGTTAAACCGAAGATAGTCACAGAACGCTACAGTAACTCAGTGGGACAGGCAGTGGTCTCGACCTGAAACGTCACCTATTCCTTCTCTCTAGAGATGCTAGCTGTCCCGCTAAACACCCACAGTATTGAGCAACATAGAGCCATACAGCATGGAAGCCAGCCCTTTGAGCCGCCTCATCCATGCCTTCCCAAGCTAATGCCATTTGCTTGCATTCAATAATAGAAACTACGTAGAGCAGTACAGCACAGGACCAGGCCCTTCGGCCCACAATGTCTGTGCCGAACATGATGCTGAGACCAACTGAGATCTGCCTGCACATGATCCACATCCCTCCATTCCCTGCATATCATGTAACACCCAATTATGTAACATCGATTCTCGATCCCTCTTGCCCCAAAGTAGCCCAAACGTTCAAAGCTGTGGTTCACAGAGCAAGGCTGGTATTAACCTCTTTAAATCTACTAGCCAGCAGCGAGGGAGGGAAGGAAGGATGGAAGGAAGGAAGGAAGGAAGGAAGGAAGGAATGAAGGAAGGAAGGAAGGAAGGAAGGGAGGGAGGGAGGGAGGGAGGGAGGGAGGAAGGAAGGAAGGAAGGAAGGAAGGAAGGAAGGAAGGAAGGAAGGAAGGAAGGAAGGAAGGAAGGAAGGAAGGAAGGAAGGAAGGAAGGAAAGAAAGAAAGAAAGAAAGAATTATACTTTATTCTCATGTGTGACAAGTCACAGTGAAATTCGTTGCTTGCGTACCGAAGGTATGCAAACAGTCACCACGTAAAGGGTGCTGAGAAAGTTACAAAGTAGCCAGTATATCGCACGGGGTCCTCCTTTGTTTTCTCCCCCAACCCCCCCCCCCCCCACAGCAGTCCCCCCACGCCAGGTCCTCCTTTTACCCTGTATTACCTAACTTTCAATGTCAGGTCATTTCTCCAAAATGAGGAAATTTGGTGGCGAGGCAGAGCATCATTTGTCATCATAATCAACCGTGGCAGCAGATAGAAAACACTTGACTTATTGAGTTCACCAGGATGTTCCATAATGAGGTGCTAAACAGCCACAGAGTGCCCACAAGGCAGTGGTTAGTGGGATCAGCTGTTGCTGCAATGGGACAGGAGCCTCCCATCAGTGGCCAGGTCGAGGGAAGAGCGAGGTACCGGAGGCGCCTTCATCTGTCGACCACCCTTCCCTTTCCCTGAAGGCAACGTCTCAGTGTGTTCCTCTCTGGAGATGTAACGAGAATGCTGAGCTCCTCATGCCAATCCCTTCTTGGCCTGGCCAAGGTGCATTGAAAGCCACAAAGCTTGTGACTATTCATACTGATTTAGTCTGAGCTTATAGATGAGGTTGAGCAGGCTGGGTCTCTATTCCATAGAGCGCAGGCGGATGAGGGGTGATCTTATAGAGCTGTATAAAATCATGAGATGAATAGATCGGGTAGACGCACAGAGCCTCTTGCCCAGAGTAGGGGAATCGAGGACCAGAGGACACGGGTTTAAGGGGGAAAGATTTAATAGGAATCTGAGGGGTAGCTTTTTCACACAGAGGGTGGTGGGTGTATGGAACGAGCTGTCAGAGGAGGTAGTTGAGGCTGGGACTATCCCAACGTTTAAGAAACAGTTAGACAGGTACATGGATAGGACAGGTTTGGAGGGATATGGACCAAATGCAGGCAGGTGGGACTAGTGTAGATGGGACATGTTGGTCGATGTGGGCCAGTTGAGCCGAAGGGCCTGTTTCCATGCTGTATCACTCTATGACTCTGTGACTCTGAGGCTGAACATTGAATTGTCCAATTTTAGGTAACATCACCTGATCTCATCTGCCTGTACATATATTCCTCTGTTCCCCCCCCCCCCAACCATGGTCCATTTATAACGAGCGTTTACTACATTTGGACAAGTACTTGGATAGGAGAGGTTTAGCGGGATATGGGTCAAGTGCAGGTAGGTGGGACCAGCTCTGACAAACGCTCTGGCCAGCATGCATGAATATTCAGATAGGAAATAATGTTTCGGAAGGAATTGCAGATGTCAGTTTACACCGAAGCTAGACACAAAGTGGTGGAGTACCCCAGCGGGTCAGGCAGCATCTGTGGAGAACATGGATAGGTGACGTTTCACAGAGTGCTGGAGTAACTCAGCGGGTCAGGCAGCATCTGTGGAGAACATGGATAGGTGACGTTTCACAGAGTGCTGGAGTAACTCAGCGGGTCAGGCAGCATCTGTGGAGAACATGGATAGGTGACGTTTCACAGAATGCTGGAGTAACTCAGCGGGTCAGGCAGCATCTGTGGAGAACATGGATAGGTGACGTTTCACAGAGTGCTGGAGTAACTCAGCGGGTCAGGCAGCATCTGTGGAGAACATGGATAGGTGACGTTTCACAGAGTGCTGGAGTAACTCAGCGGGTCAGGCAGCATCTGTGGAGAACATGGATAGGTGACGTTTCACAGAGTGCTGGAGTAACTCAGCGGGTCAGGCAGCATCTGTGGAGAACATGGATAGGTGACGTTTCACAGAGTGCTGGAGTAACTCAGCGGGTCAGGCAGCATCTGTGGAGAACATGGATAGGTGACGTTTCACAGAGTGCTGGAGTAACTCAGCGGGTCAGGCAGCATCTGTGGAGAACATGGATAGGTGACATTTCGGGTCGAGACCCTTCTAATGTAATTCGGTTGCCTTCAGTATAATTTGACAATGAGTTCTTCGATCACTTCTACCGCAAGACATGATGCAATGATGCTCTCTGGCAATATCTTGCACTGTATTTCCAGGAGGATTAGTTGCTGGATAAGGTAACGCTCTAATTAGCAAACATGAAAAGCAGGTTTATTGATGAAAAGCACTCTTGGGTAATGTAAAAGGCTGTTTTCTCCTCTCCATGTGAAACAAAACTTTGCTTGACAAGGCAACAGCAATAAAGGCAAGAGTCCTATTTTGCGTGACACCTTGCAATGGAGTGACTTACAGCTTAAAAGGTTTGAATCCTTTTGAAGACAGAAAGGTAGTTGTCCTTGGAATAGTTACCATCTGGCTTCGATGCGGGAAATGGAGATTTGGAGAGTTTTGGCCTTTTGGACTTCACCCCTTAGTGCACTGAGCATGGACTGCATATATCATTAGTTGTCGATAGTAAAATTGGAATTTTATGACAGTGATATGAGAAACAGAATTGTGTCAGCAAACCGCACCTGTGTTATTCCCAATGGAACGTTATCCGGTTTAGCAAAGGTGCAAGACTGTCGCCCACCAACATTAGAAGACTATCAGCCCTTAAAGGCGTAGTCTTGGGTTAACCAGACATTAGACGGTGTGGAAAGAGAGGGTTCTTCCAACTGGAACCCACCACTGGCCACATCTTCCCATCTCCACCCTTTTCCACCTTCCGCAGAGACTATTCCCTCCGCAACTCCCTGGTTAACTCGTCCCTTCCCACCCAAACCACCCCATCCCCAGTTAGCTTCCCCTGCAACCGCAGGAGATGCAACACCTGTCCCTTTACCTCCCCCCCTGGACTCCATCCAAGGGCCCCAACAGTCTTTCCAGGTGAGGCAGAGGTTCACCTGCACCTCCTCCAACCTCATCTACTGTATCCGCTGTTCCAGGTGTCAACTTCTCTACATCGGCGAGACCAAGCGCAGGCTCGGCAAACGTTTCGCTGAACACCTCTGTTCTGTCCGTCTTAACTTACCTGATCTCCCGGTGGCTCAGCACTTCAACTCCCCCTCCCATTCCCACATTGACCTTTCTGTCCTGGGCCTCCTCCATTGTCAGAGTGAGGCCCAGCACAAATTGGAGGAACAGCACCTCATATTTCGCTTGGGCAGCTCACACCCCAGCGATATGAACATTGACTTCTCTAACTTCAACTTATCTTTGTTTCCCTCTCTCTCCATCCCTCGCTCTTCCCAGTTCTCCCACCAGTCTTACTGTCTCCGGTTACATTTTATCTTTGCATTCAAGAGAGAGCTAGATAGGGCTGTTAAAGATAGTGGAGTCAGGGGACATGGGGAGAAGTCAGGAATGGTGACCTGATTGGGGATGATCAGCCATGATCACATTGAATGGCGGTGCTGGCTGGAAGGGCTGAATGGCCTCCTCCTGCACCTATTCTCTATTGTCTATCGCTTTGTTGTCACCGTCTCCCAGCTATCAATGATCTACTCTACATTTTACATGAGCTACATCTCTTTTGATGTCTCGTGTTCCCACCTTACCCGTCCTTATCTCTGTGTCTCCCTCTCCTGTGACTCTCTGTCTGAAGAAGGGTCTCGACCCGAAACGTCACCCATTCCTTCTCTCCAGGGATGCTGCCTGTCCCGCTGAGTTACTCCAGCTTTTTGTGGCTAGCATCAGATCGTCTCGCCCACATGAAGTCATGAGCGTTTAATTGGCATATATACCAACAGCAGAACAAGAAAACTCTTACTAGCATCTGCTTAACATGCCTATAAACACAATAATACAAAGATAATCAGTAATACAATAAATTAATAATCGTAAAACCAGGAAACCCATGAGAGTGCAAAAACCTAAGTCCATAAATCAAAGGCGCAGTCCATAGAAGATCACAGTTGCTGAGGTTAGTGCATGAGCATCCATGTCACGGGGCTGGAAACTGGAAGTATCACGAGCTAATCCTGCCACCACCCTCATCTATGGCAACGAGTGATGGCTTTCACTGATTGTCACCCGAAGCTCGCGTCCTTTTCAGGACGGACGATCACAGCGATGTCAACATTTGAAACATGGACGTTGGCCACGGAAGAAGAAGAGGTGTTTTGTAGAATTCAAGAGCCTGATGGTTGCTGGTTAGAAGCTGGTGCTCTCGTATTTTAGTCTTCCATGCCTACTCTCCCATCGGGCAAGAGGTACAGAAGTGTGAAAACGCACACCACCAGATTCAGGGACAGTTTCTTCCCGGCTGTTATCAGGCAACTGAACCGTCCTATCAACAAAAGATAGACATAAAATGCTGGAGTAACTCAGCGGGACAGGCAGCATCTCTGGAGAGAAGGAAAGGGTGACATTTCGGGTCGAGACCCTTCTTCAGACTGAAAGTCAGGGGAGAGGGAAACAAAAAAATAAAAAATAATATGTACACTACAATAAAGCAAAACAGAACCTACCACCATAATACAAGACAAACAAATATCCTAAATAAACTACAATACACATATGTTACAATCCTTGCCCAGGATGTATTCCACCCGCCGCGGTGTCCAGCGGTTCCCGGAAATCCCCCAGGGTGCCCAGGGCCGGATTTAGATGAAGAGAGGCCCTAGGCTATTCCACTTGTGAAGCCTCTCCCAATCCCCCACCCCCATGACTAGAGGAAGATGGAAGAGTCCACCAGATTGACACCGATGTGCAGCCAAGCGTGGCCAATGAGATAAGGGCTGGAAAGCTGCGCATTTTATTTATTGCCAGTGCTAGTGTTGAGTTATCGGCTTAAAACACTATTATTCTGAAATGGAGGGCAAGGAAAATTACTGAAGTGTTGTTTAGAGACTACAGTGCGTTGTGACAGCATATGTAAGAAAGGCCTATGACAGTGTCAAAAATATTATACACCAGGCCCGTACGAAGCTTTTCAAAAAGGGGTGTGGCATGGCAGGATAATAAAACTTTTATGTGAAATAAGTGCACGCAGCGCATATCACAAGTGCGAAGCTCAAAGACCCTTGCGGCCGGGGTCCAGGGCCCGCTTAAGGGTCCTGGAAGCACTGGGGTTTTAGATGCTCTCTGGTGCATTCTGAGTCTTATTTTGGAGAACTTTTGCACCAAATTTATGACCAATATTTCAGAAATAATTTTGGTTGAGTCAAGAGTAATGAGTGATTGGAATGGGATGATTGGGGTCATTGTTGGATACATTTTAAAAAATCAAGAATTGAAGCTGTCCATGTTTTAATAATCAAGTTGTACTGTAAAATGTTGTGTAAAATGTTATAAAGGAGCATGCAAATAAAATACTGTAAGTTTTTGCAGTAAATAAAACCTTTTTTCAGAAAATGTTTCGTGTGATTTGATTGCCTGTTACTGTTCCACTGCGTTAGTGTGTGCACATTAAAAATATGATGCAAAATGAAAGTCGCAAACTATGGAATTCATATGTTTCAGTTCCAATTGTTTGATATTATTCATATGGAGGAGAAAACATAATTGCTCTAATACCTACCTTAATTTTGCAATCACTAAAGACATCCCCCTTTCCCTCTCCCCCTTCCTCCACCTCTCTCTCCCTCCCCATTTCTCTCTCCCCTCTCCCCCCTTCCCCTCTCTCTCTCCCCCTCCCCTCCCTCTCCCCCCCCTTTCTCAACCCCCCTTTCCCCCTCTCGCATCCCCCCCTCTCTCTCCATCCCTCCCCCTCTCTCTCCCTCCCACGCAGCGAGGCTCCGACTCCGCGCCGCAGACACCGCAGCTCCCCCCCCCCCCCCCGGCCCGGAGAAACGGGCACTCCCGCATTGCAATATTCCACTACTTACCTGGAGTAGACATGAGGCATCGAGGTGATTGTGCGGAGTGCAAGTGGAGATCTGAACCCGCCCGGGCCCACTGCGCACGCGCGGAGAGACAGCGCAATTTGCATCGCTACTGCGTCACCGGCTTCCCCCAACTGCGCAGGCGCGGATGGTCAAAATTTTTTCCCCCAAAACTTCCAGCGGGCTGGAACCAGAATTCTGGGTAATTTCCGTCAGAGTGGAAACGCTGATAGCGCTCCCATTTTTTTTTTGGATTTCCCTGGATTTTTTTTACTCTGGGATTTCGAGGCCCTGGGCTTCAGCCTATGAAGCCTATACGTAAATCCGGCCCTGAGGGTGCCCGTGGACAGGGCGTATTCCCTCTCTAACACCACCCGGGCGCGGACGTGACCCCGGAAAAGGGGGCGGGCAGAGCCCTCCACCGCCCGGCGCCGTGACTAGCGGATGGCCGGCTTGGCCAGGCCCAGGAGCAACACAACCAGGACATCTTCAGCCCTCACCCTCTCCCCTACGCACAGCACGGGTGTCCACAGATGAGGGTGGTGGGTGTGACGTGCAGCCGGAAGGCAAGGAGCAGCCCCTTTAGATAATGGAGCAGGGGCTGCAGCCTCACACACTCCACACACACGTGGAACACAGACTCTTCCAGCCCGCAACATCGATCTATAGGTGCCCATTATGCTGTTAGCTAGTGTCAACGCTGGTGTCAATAGGAGCAATTACTTTAAGGGTATCACTTGACTCTTCCTGTAATGAGAGCATGTGTTTGCAAGCACGGCGATTAGTGTGCGGGCCCTCGTGTGAGTAGCTGATTGAGCCAGTATTGCGATGGAAATGGTCAGGAATGCCTCACAGCACCTTTTGAGAGTAAGAGGCTCCTTAAATTAAAGTGCATATTAGTCACAGCTGCCGCAGGTCCACGATCATGTTCTCTTTGGGGATCTTGACAGGTAATGAAGCGATACTCTGCACAGCCGCTGTCATTCCCGGCTGCTCACTGAATAGACGGCGCTCCCGTGGCTCCAGCGAGCCCCGTCCCACGCAAACATCTTCCAATACACAATGGCAATGGCCACAGGATAGCCGCAAAAAGCTGGAGTAACTCAGCGGGACGGGCAGCATCTCTGGAGAGAAGGGAGCGGTGCGTTTCGTGTCGAGACCCTTCTTCAGACCAGCCTCGGCCTGATCGCTGGTCGGTGACTCGGTGGGCCGTAGGGCCTGTTTCCGCGCTGCATCTCAAAACGAAACTAAACTAAATGTGTACACTAGTTCTATCCTACACACTGGGGACAATTTACAAAGACAATTAACCTGCAAACCCGCACGGCTTTGGAACAGCACCGGTAGTCAGGATGGAACCCAGGTCTCTGGCGCTGTAAGGGGCCTGTCCAACTTAGGCTATTCTTAGGCGACTGCCGGGCGACTGTCATAGTCGTAGCAGGTCGCTGAAAAAACGGCGATTGTACCCCCCACGACATAAAATTTGAAATAGAGTCATTATTTAACAAGCTACGTTAACCTGGCGACCTGGCGACCAGCTACGTCACCTGCCGACGGCTACAACAGCACCTACCTCAGGAGATGTCAAGCTACGCTCACTGGCGTCAAACCCACTGTCACCGACTGTCTCCAAAAATGTTTCAACATGTAACTGTCTACCCTATCTACGCCTGAAAAATCTCCAGCGGCGACCAGAAAGATGCTACGACTCTTTGGGCGACTGAGGAGAATACCCAAGACCATACAGGCAACACTGTGGTGACCTATAGTCACCTGTAGTCGCCTGGAGTCGCCTAAAAAATCACCTAAGTGGGGCAGGCCCCTTCAGCAACAATACCGCTGCATGAATGTGCCACCCTGTGTTGTGCGTGAAGTAATATCATTAGTTATGTACCTGACTTGTAAAACACTTGTCCATGTGCCCGAGCGCTCTCGTGAATGAAAATGACAGGCTGTGTTTCCGGAGACCTGACTTTCCATCCAGAATCAATCAGAATTTGCAATTCATTCTGAGGGGTTGGTAGAAAAAAATTCTGCGCACTGAGTCCTGAGATAAATAACCACGTTGTCATCTTTTAGAGTATGACGCGTTAGACTGTGTGGCGCGCGGATTTAAAGTGTGGCAAATGGTCATTTTTATCGGGTTAGAATCCTTTAGGTTAGTTTCTTATTGCCACGTGCACCGAGGTACAATGAGAGGGGATCTTATTGAAACATATAAGATTATTAAGGGTTTGGACACGCTAGAGGCAGGAAACATGTCCCCGATGTTGGGGGAGTCCAGAACCAGGTGCCCCACACAGTTTAAGAATAAGGAGTAAGCCATTTAGAACGGAGACGAGGAAAAACCTTTTTCACACTGAGAGTGGTGAATCTGTGGAATTCTCTGCCTCAGAGGGCGGTGGAGGCCGGTTCTCTGGATACTTTCAAGAGAGAGCTAGATAGGGCTCTTAAATATAGTGGAGTCAGGGGGTATGGGGAGAAGGCAGGAACGGGGTACTGATTGGGGATGATCAGCCATGATCACAGTGAATGGCAGTGCTGATTCGAAGGGCCAAATGGCCTCCTCCTGCACCTATTGTCTATTGCCTATTGTCTGTTGAAAAGCTTTTCTGTTGCGTGCTATCCAGTCAGCGGAAAGGCTATACGTGATTACTATCAAACAGTCCACAGTGTAAAGATGCAGGATAACGGGAATAACGTTTAGTGCAAGATAAGGTTCAGTACAGTCTGATTGGAGATAGTTTGAGGGTCTCCAATAAGGTAGATGGGAGGTCAGGACCACTCTCTAGCTATAGAGGGAGTGGCCGGGGTGAGACTGGTCCTTGATGATGCTGCTGGCCTTGTCGAGGCAGCGTGAGATGTAGATGGAGTCGATGTAAAGCAGGTTGGTTAGCGTGACGGTCTGGGATAGGTCTAGGATGGAGCTGTTCCTAACCCTAACCCAGGACTCCCCAGAATTTGGGCGCCATGTTCTCTGATTCGGGGTTTTATAGAAAAATAATCGAGATGCCTCTGGAACTTTGGAGGTCGAGGGGAGAGATGTGCAAAACTATGAGAGGCATAGACAGGGTAGACAGTCAGAACCTTTTTCCAAGGGTGGAAATGTCCAACACTAGAGGGCATAGCTATAAGGTGAGAGGGGGGAAAGTTTTATGGAGACGAGATGTGGGGCAGGTTTTTTTACACAGAGTACAGGCGTTCCACGACTTACATCGAGGCTATGTTACCCAAATCAGATTTGATGCCAGCCAGAATCACCATCCCCATCCCACTGCCCAAAATATCCCACTGAGAGTATTAACGGTTTCAGTGGCGGCCGACACTTCCCGTGGCGCTCATTCTTCTGGGTAAGCACCACCGTTGCCGGCTTGTTTCCGATGTAATCCTCAGTGAGCGTACAGTGCTGTGGGAACCACAAACTGCCTCGGTTGCACCAGGGGCTGAGAATAGATTCCGTGACGTAAATCGCCTCTTGCACAAGCCGGGGAGTGTCTGTAATGGGTGCCTGGAACGCACTGCCAGGGGTGGTGGTGGAGGCAGATACGATCGTGGCGTTTAAGAGGCTTTTAGACAGGCACTGGGAATGGAGACATATGGATCCATGCAGAGATGAATTTAATTTGGCATCACTCTTCTATGGTCTATGGTCTTGGCTCTAGACAACTGATTGTCCACCGATCAGCAAAAGTTGCTAGGATACTGTGGATAGGGTGAGCTGTTTTAAATACCTGGGAGTCCTCATCTCTGAGGATCTGACATGGACATCGCACGCTGCAGCACTCGTGAGTAAGGCAAGGCAGCGCCTTTACCACCTCAGGCAACTGAGGAAATTCAGAGTGTCTCCGAGGATCCTCCAGTGCTTCTACTCTGCGGCTGTGGAAAGCATCTTGTCCGGAAACATTACAATCTGGTTTGGGAACTGCTCTGCCCAGGACAAGAAGGCTCTGCAGAGAGTAGTGCGCTCGGCCGAACGCACTATGGGGACTTCTCTCGCCCCTCTGCAGGAACTACACACCAGGAGGTGCAACTCCAGAGCCAATAAGATAATGGGAGACCCCTTCCACCCCTGCAACGGACTGTTCCAGCTCTTACGGTCAGGCAAACGCCTCCGTTGCCATGCTGTGAGAACGGAGAGGATGAGAGGGAGTTTCTTCCCAGAGGCCATTCGGCCTGTAAACTCCTATCTCACCAGGGACTAACTCTACTAACTTACTGGACCACAATACCGCCCACAATATTTAATATGAAAAAGAACATGTGATTTTGTTTGTAGTTTGTTGGTTGTTTGTTTGTTTGTTTTTTTGCACAAAGTCCGCAGGCACGGCCACTTCTCATTTCACTGTACATCCCGTATGTGTATGTGACGAATGGACTTGACTTGACTTGACTTGACTTGAAGGAAACGTGTGCGTGGGAACCAGCTTGTACAGGTTACAAGCCGAGTGCTTTCCTGCGTGTGTCCTGATGCCTGTGTTTTGACATATCTGGCCGGTGGAACACTCTGATAAACCCTTACTCCAAAGCACTTCAGCCAGAAATTGGATCCCCCTGCTTGTCAGGCTGCTGAGCTACATCAAGCCACTATTACAGCAGAGTGCTCCAGTGCTCGTTGATTGATACATCAAGCTGTCAGGGTGAAATATGTTGTGGATCTGGCCATTTTAATCAGCACTTTTATCCTAGTGTCACTTCCCAGCCCTTTGGGCTCATTCGGGTCACCTATTCTGCACAGGAGAGCTCTGTACTATAATCCCCGTTTGCAGAACCCTTACAATAAATGCATTTGTCTTTTAACTAGAAAAAATCCGCCGTGTGGATTCCTCATGAAGATTTCATGGTTGTTTATGAGGTGTTCACTAAGGCCTGTGTTTCAAGACGGCACACGGTGGCGCAGAGGGTAGAGCCGCTGCCTCACAGCGCCAGGGTCCCGGGTTCGATCCTGACCTCGGGTGCTGTCTGTGTGTGGAGCTTTCACCTTCTCCCCCGTGACCTGCGTGGGTTTCCTCCGGGTGCTCCGGTTTCCTCCCACATCCCAAAGACGTGCGGGTGTGCAGGTTAATCGGCCCCTCTGTACATTGCCCCCTAGTGTGTAGGGAGTGGATGAGAGAGTGGGATAGCACAGAACTAGTGTGTGAACGGGTGATCGATGGTCGGCACGGACGCGGAGGGCCGAAGGGCCTGTTTCCATGCTGTACCTCCAAAACTAAACTAAACCATCTTAGTAGGTATGTTACAAAACTTACCTTTAGCGGTGCTGCAGTTCTGCCGCTGGCCGTCTGCGCGACTTTGGCGCCTTTAAGGGGGGAGGCGGGGTTAAAATACGGTTTTCCCCTTGCCATTCCGGAGCTTTATTTTCTCGGAGTGCGAGCTATTTCTGGAGATTCGTTCCGACCGCCGGTAAGTCCGTTTTTTAAAATAAATAGCCCGACTACTTCATCGCTGCAGTAAAATAAAAATTAGCTCCTAATGCAGTGAATGCCGACAACGGGGACCGATTTTACGTCGGGGACAGGTAAATGAAAGCTGTTTATTTTTACATATAAACCTGGTGGTTTAGGTGACTTTAATCAATCTTTCATGTTGCAAAACGGTGATTTAGTCCCCATATGAACCGGCAGAATTTTTCCTGCCGATATGGGATCAAATTCACCGCAACCACAACGTTCCAATCCATCGCGTTCCAGAAAATCCCACTTGCTAGCTGTTTAAAATTCCCACTAATTTACAGGCATTAAACACAAAATTCCTTCAATTTGGCCGATAAATTAATGACAATTAGATTTAAAAATCATGTTATATTGAGAATTATTGTGTGACTGTTAATTGGACACTTAGGCTTTAAATTTTTTTTCAATTTTTTCTTAAGAAATGGATAGATGTTTAGATCTAGTAATTGAATTTTGTAATTGGCTACAATTGGGTAACTAACTAATTATATGCTTTAATTTCAGGTCATCCAAGTAAGATTTGTTTCAGAATACTTCAATCTATAATAACTGAAAACTTCTTTCAGTTCTCTTAATTTTTAAGAAAGTTATGGGCTTTTGACTGTCCCCTGATGGGATAAATTGCAGACTTGATTTTTAAAATCTCACCATTTTGTAACATTGCTACTGTTTCCGCGCTGTGTCTCCATCGTCTAAAAGTCTAATGTAATTGACGAGATTTCTTGCTCATTGCATTTGATAACCGCCATTTTCAATTAAACTGGCACCTAACTACAAAGATTTGTTCTCCTGCCTTCAGAAAAACAAATGAACATGAGAATTATGGATAAATAAATCCAAATGGAGAATTATGGATAAATTATGTCCCATCTTAATTTATAAATGCCGAAGTTTTCGTTTTTAGTTAAGTTTAGTTTAGAGAAACGGCATGGAAACAGGCCCTTCGGCCCACCGAGTCCGCGCCAACCAGCGATCCCCACACACTTAAGGGCCTGTCCCACCAGCATGCAACTCTATGCGATTAACGCGACCTAACGTGGTCGCTTGAGCCGTCCGGCGTCGCGGGGCCGGTCCCACTTCGATCGCCGGAGCCGTGCGGAATTGTGCGGAGTTCGTCCCGACATCGCGCGGGGCTCCAAAAAACTGACTATGTCCAAAAATTCCGCGCGGCAACGGCTTGTCGGCTCGCAGCAGCCTTGACGTTTACGCACCGCCCCGACTTCGTGCCTCCGTGACCCTCTCTGTAGGTGCCTCCGTGACCCTCTCTGTGTGTGGCTCTGTGGCCCTGTGTGTGTGTGTGCCTCGGTGCCCCTCTCTGTGTGCCCCTCTCTGTCCTGGCGAACTTACCTTAGACTTCGCTCCAAGTTCGCCTCATTTTGCGCCGCGTTGCGCCACTCACCCGACCTCCGCACGGCCCTCACTGCCGGTTTGGTCGCGCTTGCCGCATGCAGGCGCATGCTGGTGGGAACGGCCCTGTACAGGGGATCACCCGACCTCCGCGCGGCCCCCGCTTCTAGTTTGATCGCGCTCATCGCATAGAGTTGCATGCTGGTGGGACAGGCCCTTTATACCCCTGTCCCACTTAGGAAACCTGAACGGAAACCTCTGGAGACTTTGCGCCCCACCCAAGGTTTCCGTGCGGTTCCCGGAGGTTTTTGTCAGTCTCCCTAATGGTTGAAAGTGGTTTCCGTTTTAAAAATCGGTAATGTTTTAGTCGAAGCCGGTTGCGATGCTAGTTGAAGGTGGTTGCCGGAGGACAAAAACCTCCGGGAACCGCACGGAAACCTTGGGTGCGGCGCAAAGTCTCCAGAGGTTTCCGTTCAAGTTTCCTCAGTGGGACAGGGGCATTACTCGATCCTGCACACACTAGGGACAATTTACACTTATACCAAGACAATGAACCTACAAACCTGGGCGTCTTTGTAATGTGGGAGGAAACCGGAGATTCCGGAAGGAACCCACGCAGGTCACGGGGAGAACGTACAAACTCTGTACAGACAGCACCCGTAGTCGGGATCGAACCCGGGTCTCCGGCGCTGCAAGGCAGCAACTCTACCGCTGCGCCACCGTGCCCCCCGGTGTCCGAAGGCTGCTCTAATTGCTGTATTCTTTTGAAATGAGCCAGGACATTTTGCCTTCACCCTGCTCTCTGGAGGTTGCTCCGCACATTAATCTTTCTTCATGCAAATAATTTTTCTGACGTCAATCCTAAAGTAAACGTTTACTAGTTTGAACCGGTGTTCCCTCATCCCACTCCTGATTTTTATTTTAAAATAGTATTTCAGGTTCTCTTTCTTCTTTCTCTTAACAAGATGTTGATTAGATTACCTCCCTAGCACGCAGGTTCAAAATCACATCAGTCCCCATAACTCTATCCTGACATTGAGGGCTTGTTTTATTGTGCACTCTCTCACTGGCACTTCAATCTGTCTTCTGCGTCTAGAGAACGAAAGCTCGATGCAATCTTCGATGCTGTTCAGATGGAACACTGTCTATTGTGAATGCAAGTGAGGTCACAACCTCCCCCCACCTCTCCCTCTTTCCTGTCTCCCTCTCCCCCCCCCCCCAACTTCTCCCACTATCCAAACCCTCTTTCACCCTTCCTGTTCCCTTCCACCTATCCCCCCCCCCCTTCCCTCTGGCTTTACATTCCACTCCTCCTCTCCTCTCCTTATCTGACGGCCCTTTGTCTCCTTGTCACCACCAGCCTTTGTCACTTACTCCACCCATCTGCCAAGCAAGCTCCCCCTCCCCTCACCTGTATCCACCTATCACTCACCAGGCTTTGTCCTGCAGCCACCTCTCTTTTCCAGCTTTCTCCTTCCTACTCTATCCGTCTGAAGAAAGGTCCCACCCCAAACCGTCGCCTCCACATTTGCCTGCACAGATGCTGCCTGACCCCTCTGAGATCTTTCAGCTCATCATGTTTTGCTCAATATTCCAGCATCTGCGGTATCTTGTGTCTCCTCTAATTTAGTTTAGTTTAGAGATGCAGGGCCCTTCGGCAGGACCCTGGGCCCACCCAGTCCACGCTGACCACACTAGTTCTGTGCTATCCCACTTTCTCATCCACTCCCTACGCACTAGGGGGAAATTTACAGAGGGGCCGATTAACCTGCAAACCCGGCACGTCTTTGGGATGTGGGAGGAAACCGGAGCACCCGGAGGAAACATA
Organism: Raja brachyura; assembly: GCA_963514005.1. Next base: position 6,929,084 of record OY740821.1, on the reverse strand, counting down.
CGCGGTCAGGGGGAGAACGTGCAAACTCCACACAGACAGCCCAGAGGTGAGGAAAGAACCCGGCTCTACCGCTGCGCTACTGTGCCGCTGTTTGGATGTTGAGTTTCAGACATAGATTCGTTGGTTACAGCGTGGCTGGGAAGGCAAAGGTATTCACTGCATGAAGACATCAGATTTGTACACTGAACTCTGCTCTGGGTTAAACTAATTCCCAGAAGCCCAGCCCCATTTATTTTCAAATGTTTGAATAAATGACTAGGTCCTTGTTTCTACAGAGTATCCCACCGCAATGGTACACCAGGGATAGTAACTATTTACTTGGCAAAGATCAAACCAAGTGTGTTACCTCTTTATGTCTCCCAGCTGCATCAATCTGTCGTTGCTTTTGTTGACATGCTGCACCAGACTCTTCATGGTTCAACAGACACAAGTGATAGCAGGATACTCAATGTGTAGGAAGGAACTGCAGATGCTGGTAACACCGAAGATTGACACACAATGCTGGAGCAACTCATCCGGACAGGCAGCATCTCTGGAGAGAAGGAGTGGGTGACGTTTCGGGTCGAGATCCTTCTTCAGACTGAGAGTTAGGGGAGAGGTAAGAAAGTACTCTGATATATCGGCGAGGCCATGCGCAGAATAGGTGACATTTCAGGTCTGAAGAAGGTCTCGACCCGAAAAGTCACCTGCTATTCCTTTTCTCCAGAGATGCTGTCCGACCCGCTGAGTTACTCCGGCATTTTGTGTCTGTCTTCAGAATACTCTACACTGACTGGGAGCAAAACCTGTAACTTCTTACCCACTAAGATTAGCAATGTTACAAAATGTTGAGATTTTAAAAATCAAGTCTGCAATTTATCCCATCAGATAAAGCATAAAAAGAAGTTTAATTTGACACCTAATTCACTTTCATATCTTCAGTATTAAAAAAGTTATGGCCATTTTCATACTCGGAAATTAGCAACTTGCTTCCTATTGCTTTTCTATTGACTTAACACAAAGGTTGTGATCGAGGACAGTCAAAAGCCCATAACTTCCTTAAAATTTAAGAGAACTGAAAGAAATTTTCAGTTATTATAGATTGAAGTATTCTGAAACAAATATGATTTGTTTTAAACAGCTTGCGAGTGGGATTTTCTGGAACGCGATGGATTAGAACGTTGCGGTTGCGGTGAATTTAAACCCAATATCGGCAGGAAAAATTCTGCCGGTTCATATGGGGAATAAATCACCGTTTTGCAACATGAAATGTTGATTAAAGTCCCCTAAACCACCAGGTTTATATGTAAAAATAAACAGCTTTCATTTACCTGTCCCCGATGTAAAATCCGTCCCCGTTGTCGGCGTTCACGGCATTAGGAGCTAACTTTTATTTTACTGCAGCGCTGAAATAGTCGGGCTATTTATTTTAAAAAACGGACTTACTGGCAGTCGGAACGAATCTCCAGAAATAGCTCGCACTCCGAGAAAATAAAGCTCCAGATGGCAAGGGGAAAACCACATTTTAACCCCGCCTCCCCCCTTAAAGGCGCCAAAGTCGCGCACACGGCCAGCGGCAGAACTGCAGCACCGCTAAAGGTAAGTTTTGTAACATGCCTAGAAACAGGCCCTTCATCTCATCGAATCCACGCCGACCAGCGATCCCCCCGTACACTAGCACTATCCTACACACACTTGAGACAATTTACAATTTTATCGATGCCAATTGACCTACTAACCTGCACGTCTTTGGAGTGTGGGAGGAAACCGGAGCACCCGGGGAAAACCCACACAGGTCAGGGGGAGAACGTAAAGCTCCGCACAGACAGCACCCATAGTCAGGATGGAACCCGGGTCTCTGGTGCTGTGAGGCGGTGTGTTCATAAGTTCTAGGAGCAGAATGAGGCCATTCGGTTCATCGAGTCTACTTCGCCATTCAATCATAGCTGATTTAACTCTCCTTCTCACACCATTCTCCTGCCTTCTCCCCATAGCCTTTAGGACACGTACTAATCAAGAACCGGTCAATCTCCATTTTAAAAACACCCAGCGACTTGGCCTCCTCACCCATCTGTGGAAATGAGTGTCACAGATTCGCCACCTCTGTAAATTGGCCACGATAAGTTGCCCCTAGTGTATAAGGAACGGGTGTGTAAACGGGAGAACAGAACTCGTGAGAAGGGGAGATGAATGGTCAGCGTGGCTTTGGTGGGCCGAAGGGCCTGGTTCCACGCTGCATCTCTGAACTAAACACAAATGCAGCAGGTAGCCACAGTGTGCAGAATATACTGTTAAAGCTACGGAGAGATGTCTACTGTGGAATGTGGGAGGAAACCAGAGCGTCAGCAGACGCCAACATGGCGATCCAGGTGTCACTGATTCTGATTTGCTTTGGAAATACCTGACTTCAAGAAGGTCTTAAAGTGCTGGAGTAACTCAGCGGGTCAGGCAGCATCTGTGCAGAACATGGATAGGTGACGTTTCAGAGAGTGCTGGAGTAACTCAGCGGGTCAAGCAGCATCTGTGGAGAACATGGATAGGTGACGTTTCACAGAGTGCTGGAGTAACTCAGCGGGTCAGGCAGCATCTGTGCAGAACATGGATAGGTGACGTTTCAGAGAGTGCTGGAGTAACTCAGCGGGTCAAGCAGCATCTGTGGAGAACATGGATAGGTGACGTTTCACAGAGTGCTGGAGTAACTCAGCGGGTCAGGCAGCATCTGTGGAGAACATGGATAGGTGACGTTTCACAGAGTGCTGGAGTAACTCAGCGGGTCAGGCAGCATCTGTGGAGAACATGGATAGGTGACGTTTCACAGAGTGCTGGAGTAACTCAGCGGGTCAAGCAGCATCTGTGGAGAACATGGATAGGTGATGTTTCAGGCTGGGACCCTTCTTCAGACGTTCTACAGAGATGCGGCCTAAACGCGCTGAGTTACTCCGGCACTTTGTGTCCTTTTGTGTAAACCAGCATCTGCAGTTCCTTGTTTCTTCTCAAGAAGAACTCCTCATGAACGTTGGGCTTTTGGAGGGCTGTTGAAATGAGTCGAGGTACAAAGAGAGCAGTGTGCTCTTTCTATTATGTCTGTGTCCAGGATAGCTAAGGTAGTTTAGAGATGCCCAGCCATCATCTGCACACTCGTTCCATCCCACCCTCCAGGGAGAAATTAACAGAAGCCAATTAACCCACGAACCCGCACGTCTTTGGAGTGTGGGAGAAAATCGGAGCACCCGGAGAAAACCCACGTGGTCACGGGAAGAACGTGCAAACTCCGTACAGACAGCACCCGTGGTCTGGATGGAACCCGGGTCTCTGGAGCTGTGAGGCAGCAACTCTACCGCTGCGCCACCGTGCAACCCGTAATATGGACTCCTTGTTTTTCTCTTGTTTCCATATGTTATTTATGAAATCTTTCAACAAGCCTGATTAACAAACCTTAAACCTTGGAGTTAGAGAAGTCATGTAGAAGTCTCGATTCTTTGGGCAGGGGTAAAATCAACCCTACTCGGCTGAAACAAAAGAAACCCCCTTCGAATCCCTTATCCCATAGATCATTCCTCTGATCTTTAACGTGGTTATTAAGCCCATAAAGACTTCATTTGTCCAGTTTTAAAAGGCTTGTAAATCGCAATGCAACCTTTTCCCCCGTTCCAATTTGATATTTGAAAAAACATACCCGATAGCTTCAGGTAATTAAACGTCTCATAACAGTCTTGCCTCAAAATAAAACAGGATATATCAACTGAAGGTCAATCCAAGTTAGGTCCAGTCCATCAAAAGCACTTTGTTGAAAAAGTGGCAGGGTAAGGATTTATATTTGGGAGGGGGGGGGGGGGGGGGGAGGGGGGGTGCTTTGTGGGGTGGTAACATGATCAGTTCATGTCTCGTGTAGAGACGTCAGTGTGGTAAATGAAAGGAATGCATACGCTGAATCCACTCCGATAGTCTCCGACATTTTCAGAAAGATTCATATTTGTAATATTTGATTGGATTTTCCCAATTTCCAATTTATTTGAACCAAAACTGACCAAGGCAGTGAATAAATTATAATTTTAAAAAGCAGCCACTTTCCAACTCAAAAACCATTTGCCCGAGCAAACCGTTTAGTTTAGTTTAGTTCAGTGATGCAGAGTGTGAACAGGCCCTTCAGCCCACCGAGTCCATGCCGACCAGCGATCATCCCGCCCGCTCGTTCTATCCTGCACACACCTGGGACAACCTGCAGAAGCCAATTGACCGGTCAGACAGCACCTGTAGTCAAGATGGAACCCGGGTCTCTGGCGCTGTAAGGCAGCAACTCTACCACTGAGCCAATGTGCCAACCCTTCATTTGCAGGTGAATAAAAACTCACAAGATGGAAGGCCCATTGTCTAGCGAGTTTCTTTGTGCATGGTTGGTTCTTGGGGTCTAAGTCCATTGGTCCTTGAAAGTGGCAACAGTGGAAAGTAGATAGAGTGGCAAAGAAGGCGTATGGTATCGAAGTTGGACTTTGAGAATGTTGTAAAAATCGCCATTATAGTAAGCTGGGTCAGGGCATTGAGTATAAGAGGCAGGAAGTCATGTTGCTGCTCTATAGGTCTCTGGTCAGGCCGCGTTTGGAGCATTGCGTGCGGTTCTGGGCGCCCCCGTTACAGGAAGGATGTGGGGGCTTTGGAGAGGGTGCAGAGGAGGTTCACCAGAACGCTGCCGGGATTACAGGGTATTAATTACAAGGAGCAGTTGGGCGGACTGGGATTGTTTTCTCTGGAACGCCGGAGGTTGCGGAGAAACCTGATCAAAGTTTATAAAATGAGGAGAGGTGTAGATAGAGTGGGCAGTCAGAACCCTTTTCCCTGGATGGAAATATCGAATATTAGAGGGCATAGCTTTAATGTCTATCCCCTTCTCCATGACTCCTTGTCACTCATCTGTATCTCTCCACCTCTCTTTGCTCTCCTTTTCACCCTTTCTCACTCTGTTATTCTCTTTGCCTGTCCCTAACACATGCTCGAGTCTGAAGTCTGGTCCAGGCCAAAAACATCGCCTATCCATGTTCTCCAGAGATGCTGGGGTGAGCCGAAGGATGAGTGGGGATTTTATAGAAACATATAAAATTATAAAAGGACTGGACAAGCTAGATGCAGGAAAAATGTTCCCAATGTTGGGCGAGTCCAGAACCAGGGGCCACAGTCTTAGAATAAAGGGGAGGTCATTTAGAATTTTTAGAAACTTTAGAATTAAGGGACAGAAGTTTAGGGGTAACATGAGGGGGAACTTCTTTACTCAGAGAGTGGTAGCGGTGTGGAATGAGCTTCCAGTGGAAGTGGTGGCGGCAGGATCATTGGTATCATTTAAAAATAAATTGGATAGGCATATGGATGAGAAGCGTATGGAGGGTTATGGTATGAGTGCAGGCAGGTGGGACTAAGGGAAAAAAGTTGTTCGGCACGGACTTGAAGGGCCGAGATGGCCTGTTTCCGTGCTGTAATTGTTATATGGTTATTTAAGACTGAGGTGAGAAAAAACCTTTTTCACCCAGAGAGTTGTGAATTTGTGGAATTCCCTGCCACAGAGGGCAGTGGAGGCCAAGTCACTGGATGGATTTAAGAGAGAGTTAGATAGAGCTCTAGGGGCTAGTGGAGTCAAGGGATATGGGGAGAAGGCAGGCACGGGTTATTGATTGGGGACGATCAGCCATGATCACAATGAATGGCGGTGCTGGCTCGAAGGGCTGAATGGCCTCCTCCTGCACCTATTTTCTATGTTTCTATATTTGGTACAAATATTGTGGGTCAAAAGACCTGTTCCTGTGCTGTACTGATTTATGTTCCATATCTAACACAATACACAAATATAACACATTGAGTCCAGAAGTTGGGAGGTCATGTTACAGTTGTACAAGACATTGGTGAGGCCACATTTAGAATATTGTGTTCAGTTCTGGGCACCATGTTATAGGAAAGATATTGTAAAGCTTGAAAGGGTACAGAGAAGATTTACGAGGATGTTGCCAGGACTAGAGGGTGTGAGCTACAGGGAGGGGTTGAGCAGGCTGGGTCTCTATTCCATGGAGCGCAGGAGGATGAGGGGTGATCTTATAGAGGTGTACAAAATCATGAGAGGAATAGATCGGGTAGATGCACAGAGTAGGTGAATTGAGGACCAGAGGACATAGGTTTAAGGTGAAAGGAAAAAGATTTAATAGGAATCTGAGGGGTAACTTTTTCACACAAAGGGTGGTGGGTGTATGGAACAAGCTGCCAGAGGAGGTAGTTGAGGCTGGGACAGTCCCAACATTTAAGAAACAGTTAGACAAAGTACATGGATAGGACTGGGCTGGAGGGATATGGGCCAATTGCAGGAAGGTGGGACTAGTGTAGTTGTTGGCCGGTATGGGCAAGCTGGGTCGAAGGGCCTGTTTCCATGCTGTAACACTCTTTGACTGTGACTATAGAGACTAACATAAGGAAGGGAAGAATTATGCAAGAGATTTCTTTTCTGCAAGCCTTGTATCCATAGATTATACATAGTGAGGGGGGAAATCACAGTGGAACTATGAAAATTAATCCATCGTGCTAATTTTTCTTTGCTGCCAGTCACGAGAAGATCATAAATTGGAACATCATACTGCAACTGTACAAGTTGTTGGTGAGACCACACTTGGAGCACTGTATCGGAAGGAACTGCAGATGCTGGTTTAAACCGAAGATAGACAAAAAAATGCTGGAGTAACTCAGCGGGACAGGCAGCATCTCTGGAGAGGAGGAATGGGTGACGTTTCAGGTCGAGACGCGAAGATGGGTCTCGACCAAAAACATCACCCATTCCTTCTTACCAGAGATGCTGTCTGTCCCGCTGAGTTACTCCAGCATTTTGTGTCTATCTTGGAGTACTGTGTGCAGTTCTGGTCACTCAGTTATAAGAAGGATGTCATCAAGTTGGAATGGGTGCAGAAGGATGTTCGCTGGGCCTGCGGGCTTGAGTTAGGGTTGGATAGGCTGGGAGTGTTGAAAGCTAATGGGGTGACCATATTGGGATGTACGAGATCGTGAGGGGCATGGATAAAGTGAACACTCACAGTCTTTCCCCCACAGTAGAGGGTCCTAAAACTAGAGGGATTCTAAATCTGGAGGGCACAGGCTTCAGGTGAGAGGGGAGAGATTTAAGAGGGACCTCAGGGGCAACATTTTCACCCAGAGGAAGCGACAGAAGCAGATACAATTAGGAATTTCAATCGACATATTTAGAGATAAATGAATAGGAAGGGTTGAGAAGGCTAAGGGCAAATAGGGCTAGCATTGTATGCCAACTTTGTTAGCACAGATAAGATGGGCCGAACGGCTCATGGGCCGAACGGCTCCGGTTTCCTGCCGCACTCGGCGGCACAGACTGGATGGGTTGAAGAGCTTGTTACATCGCTCTATCTCTAAATTAAACTAAACTAAACTGACTCTCCGCAGTGACTGCAAGATCTCTCACCACTAACGCAAGGCGTTTTGATGAACAGCTTTGTGATTTATGTTTGTGTTCAAAATGGTTACAAATCTGCTTCAAAATCTAAATCAAAGATGGAGTCTTCTATTTGCTAAAATAGCAGAAGTTTGTGGATCTTCCTGAATGCTATGTGCCGCGATGAGCAGCACTCCTGCCTCTGAGACTAAAGGTTGGGAGGCACAGGGTGGTGGCGCAGCGGGTAGAGCTGCTGCCTCACAGCGCCGGAGACCCGGGTTCGATCCTGACCAAGGCAGCTCCTCGTGTAGATGCTCGCCACGGTGGCGTCCATGATGGACCGGGCTGAGTCTAGCACTCTCCGCAGCCTCTTGCACCCCTGTGCAATCACAGAGAGTTGTGGACGCAGCCCAGACCGTCACACAAACCGACCTCCCTTCCTTCCATCGACTCCATCTACACCTCACGCTGCCTCGGCAAGGCCAGCAGCATCATCACTGACCAGTCTCACCCCCGGCCACTCCCTCTTCTCCCCTCTCCCATCGGGCAAGAGGTACAGAAGTGTGAAAACGAACGCACACCTCCAGATTCAGGGACAGTTTCTTCCCGGCTGTTATCAGGCAACTGAACCATCCTACCACAACCAGAGAGCAGTGCGAAAGTACGATCTACCTCTTTGATGTCCCTTGGACTATCCTTGATTGGACTTCACCTTGCACTAAACGTTATCCAATTATCATGTAAATACATCGATTATAATCATGTATTGTCTTTCTGCTGACTGGTTAGCACGCAACAAAAGCTTTTCACTCAACTGTAACTCGGTACACGTGACAATAAACTAAAGTGAAACTGTGCCTTGGTGGAGAAGGAGAAGGAGAGAAGTGACCTTGAAGCTGGGGGAGAGAAGGATGAATCTAGGGGTCATTGGACACTGAAGCTAAAGGTGGAAAGGAGGACAGTGAGGTGAAGGGAGGAGTGGACATGAATGGGATTACCAAGAACACTCCGACTGAAAAAGTGGAAGAAAACTCAGGCATAGAGACTAAAATCAGATCATGGACAATACCTCAGATTCTGAAATAATAGAGGGAATGTCACCTTGTCGTGGTGGAGAAGCCCGTGTGGTCCTGAGATCCTCAGAGCGATGCTCCTGGTAGGGCCACCCATGGCGGTAAGGTCAAGGGGGAGGACTCTGACAAAGAGCCAATCCAACCAAGACCTCAACGGTGGAACAGGCGGAGGACGACGGCTGACCTTAGTGGAGCGTCACAACGGCTGGGAAGGCAGATGAAGGCTGCAGCAGAAAAGGGTCTCCGGTCGTCTTGGACTCCATGCCACTGGATCCTGACCCAGATCTGTCCGTGGAGTGGCTGTCTGTGCACCAGTCTCCCCACGTTAAACAAAGTCACGCACAGGCGTCCTCCATATAGGGAATAACACCATGGAGACACCCATGGTCAGCCATCACCTAAGGGGGCCTAAGAGAGCGAAGAAGATTAGAATTTATTGCCTTCCATCACAGTGAGGAATGTGGGGAATCCGCTGTGGTGGATGTTTATGTTAACTTTTATGTAGTTGTGTGTCTTGTTGCTTTTGTTAGTATGGCTGTATGGTAAATCGAGTTTCACTGTACCTTCATTGGTACATGTGACAATAAACTGACCGTGAGCCTTGAAACCTTGAAATATATTTATACCAGGCTAAGTGGGACCCATTGGGTCCCAGCATCACACGGGAGGGCTGGTCCCCCAACGCAATATTCCACCTCTCCACCAATTCCAATATTGGTGGTCAGTGGGGGGGTGGGGTTCTGGGGCACTAGCATGGGTGTTGTGGGTCAAGCAAAGTCAAGTCAAGTGAAGCACAGGGCAGGCGGGGGCAGCCAACAATACAATTCATTTGCTTTCATTTCAGGTGAGGTCAAGCAAAGCAAAGGCAAAGCAAAAGCAAAAGCACAGGGCAGGCCAAACAACTCATTTCATTTCATTTCCATTTCCATTTCCATTTCAAGCACAGGGCAGGCCAAACAACTCATTTCATTTCATTAAGGGCTAACAAATCATTTATTGCAAACACATTAAGGGTTAACAAATCATCATTCATTGCAAGCACATTGCTGGCTAACAAATCATTTATTGAAAGCACATGAAGGGTTAACCACATAAAGCACATGACCACATAAACCACATAAAGCGTAGACTCACAGATCAGTAGACCCACAGTTCAGTAGACTCACAGCAGAATCAGAGTTGTGGCCTCTCCCTCGTGATCTTCCAGAGTGACTGTTTATCGGTGACTGAACATCCGGGGTTCTATAGTCCTGCCCCACCCCCCCCCCCCCCCCGGAAGGGGCATTACCTTCATCGTGGTGATTGACAGGCGAGAGGACCAATCAGCTGATCTCAAGATTTTTTAAACATTCATAACTTTTATTTTTCATCGATCGGAAACATCCTCGGAGCTGCCTCAGCGGAGGAGGACTGTGAGTAAGATGGCCAAACATCATGGCGATATATGGTAGCGCTTTTTCTAAAATCAATATACAGCACAGACAGGAAGTGGTCAAGATGAGACTTTTAGTTATATAAATTATGATTTTTCAGAATGGTGCGCAGCTCTTAATATCAGACTGAAAACACAAGGAGCTGCAGATCGATGTGTTCAGTATTGATGTGGATAGAGAACTGGCTAGCAGACAGGAGGCAAAGGGTAGGAGTAAACGGGTCCTTTTCAGAATGGCAGGCAGTGACTAGTGGGGTGCCGCAAGGCTCAGTGCTGGGACCCCAGCTATTTACAATATATATTAATGATTTGGACGAGGGAATTCAATGCAACATCTCCAAATTTGCAGATGATACCAAGCTGGGGGGTATAGTTAGGTGTGAGGAGGATGCTTGGAGGCTGCAGAGTGATTTGGATAGGCTGAGTGAATGGGCAGATGCATGGCAGATGCAGTATAATGTGGATAAATGTGAGGTTATCCACTTTGGTGGCAAAAACATGAGGGTAGACTATTATCTGAATGGTGGCAGATTAGGAAAGGGGGAGATGCAACGAGACCTGGGTGTCATGGTACACCAGTCATTGAAAGTAGGCATGCAGGTGCAGCAGGCAGTGAAGAAAGCAAATGGTATGTTAGCATTCGTAGCGAAAGGATTTGAGTATAGGAGCAGGGAGGTTCTACTGCAGTTGTACAGGGTTTTGGTGAGGCCACACCTGGAGTATTGCGTACAGTTTTGGTCTCCAAATCTGAGGAAAGACATCCTTGCCATAGAGGGGGTACAGAGAAGATTCACCAGACTGATTCCTGGGATGTCAGGACTTTCATATGAGGAAAGATTGGATAGACTCGGCTTGTACTCGCTGGAATTTAGAAGATTGAGGGGGGATCTTATAGAAACTTACAAAATTCTTAAGGGGTTGGACAAGCTAGATGCTGGAAGATTGTTCCCGATGTTGGGGGAGTCCAGAACAAGGGGTCACAGTCTAAGGATAAGGGGGAATTCCTTTAGGACCGAAATGAGGAAAACATTCTTTACACAGAGAGTGGTGAGTCTCTGGAATTCTCTGCCACAGAAGGTAGTTGAGGCCAGTTCATTGGCTATATTTAAGAGGGCGTTAGATGTGGCACTTGTGGCTAAAGGGATCAGGGGGTATGGAGAGAAGGCAGGTACGGGATACTGAGTTGGATGATCAGCCATGATCACATTGAATGGCGGTGCAGGCTCGAAGGGCCGAATGGCCTACTCCTGCACCTATTTTCTATGTTTCTATGTTTCTATGATGGAATCTTGAAAAAAACACTAAGATGTCTGAAATGTTACACCTAGAAGATATGAGATTTGTCCTAGCAGGCAAATCAGACTAATTCTTAAAGATCTGGTCTCCCTATATCGATTTATTACTTCCATTAATTGTATATCCCTTCCATTTTATTTACCTAACTTTCTTTTTCTCTCTTTTTGCTTATATTACTTTTTTTATTATTAAATTCAAAAACAGAAGTTGCATATGAAATGTATTATATTATTCTTAATGTACCCTATTGCATATGACTTCTAATAAAAATATTATTAAAAAAAAATTAAATTAAATTAAAATTAAAAAAAACTAAAAAACACAAAGTGCTGGAGGAACGCAATGGATCAGACAGTGTCTGTGGAGGGAAAAGAAGTCCCAAGAGGAAAAACTGTTTCACCCAGAGAGTTGTGAATCTGTGGAATTCTCTGCCACAGAAGGCAGTGGAGGCCGATTCACTGGATGTTTTCAAGAGAGAGTTAGATTTCGCTCTCAGGGCTAACAGAATCAAGGGACATGGGGAGAAAGCAAGAACGGGGTGCTGATTTTAGATGATCAGCCATGATCATATTGAAGTGGTGGTGCTGGCTTGAAGGGTCGAATGGCCAACTCCTGCACCCATTTTCTATGTTTCCATGTTTCCATGTTTCTATGTTTCCACCCACCACTCAAACGTAGGGAGGAACTGTGGACGGCTATTATCAAATATGTTCTGTCGAGTGCCATCAAGGCACTAAAGAGGCTGGTGTCAGAAACATCTTCTTGGCACGTTCCAATTGCTGACCTCCCTTTGTCTCTCAGTCAGTCTCTGGAGTGCAAAGATTTACGCCATTTATGTCAATGCAGCAATGTAAAACTACAAACTGCACTCCTAACCAAAGGCATTCAAATGGGAAGTACAAAAGAGTCAGCACATTTCTCCCTGTCTGTCCTCAGAACTCTGCATTCTTCAAATAGTTAAGCCTGTCCCACTTACGTGTCCTTGGCACGCAAATTACGCAACCTTGTGGTCGCGTTGAGCCGCGATGATCCCACGAAAGTCGCGCGCGTCATCATGCGCCCGCACAGCCGCCTGAAGCGCGTGACGCCATTTGAAGATGGACACAAAGCCGGAGTAATTCAGCGGGACCTGCAGCATCTCTGGGGAGAAGGAATGGATGATGTTTCATGTCGAGACTCTTCTTCAGTCTGAAAGAAGGGTGTTGAACGAAACGTCATCCATTCCTTCTCTCCAGAGATGCTGCCGGTCCCGCTGCGTTACTCCTGCATTTTGTGTCCATCTTCGATTTTCTCGGCCCCGCTCTGGGAGTAGAAGTGGGGGCGGATCCAGACCGCAACGGCCGTGAGCCCCAGGCCGATTTCGGCGATCGTTTGCCTGCTTCTGCTGCTGCTGTAGGTGAGACGTTGCGTCGCGCCAGGGTCTGGGGCCTGTCCCACTTTGGCCGTCAGTTCCGGTGGCGCGCGAAGATTTAGTTCGCTACATAATTTCGGAGCCCCGCGCGATGTTGCGCACATCTACATACCCCTCCGCGCTCCTCAGTGAGACCGGCCCCGCGCGGCCACACGATGCCCGTCACGCCTCAACGCGACCACGAGGTCGAGTAATTTGCGTGCCTAGGACACTTAAGTGGGACAGGCCCTTTAGTTTCAGTTCAGTTTAGTTAAGAAATACAGCGCGGAAACAGGCCCTTCGGCCCACCGAGTCCACACTGACCAGCGATCCCCGCACACTAACACAAGCCCACACACACTAGGGACAATTTACACGTATACCGAGTTTACAAACCCAAGCCAATTAACCTACAAACCTGCACGATGATCGTATTTGGCAAATTGTGGTTTCGATCAATCATGTTGCAAGCTACTGCCTTTGTTGGTCACGGTTTGTAGAAGCATAAAAACGTGGAAAATAGGTGCAGGAGTAGGCCATTCGGCCCTTCCAGCCAGCACCACCATTCAATATGATCATGGCTGATCATCCAGAATCGGTACCCCGTTCCTGCTTTCTCCCCATATCCCCGGATTCCGTTAGCCCTAAGAGCTAAATCTAACTCTCTCTTGAAAACATCCAGTGAATTGGCCTCCACTGCCTTCTGTGGTAGATTCACAACTCTCTGGGTGAGAACGTTTTTCTTCAACTCAGTCCTAAATGATTGACCCCTTATTCTTAAACTGTGTGACCCCTGGTTCTGGACTCCCCCAACATGAGGAACATTTTTCCTGCATCTAACCTGTCCAATCCGTTAAGAAATGCATATGTTTCTATAAGATTTCCTCTCATCCTTCTAAATTCCAGTGAATACAAGCCCAGTCAACGCATTCTGTACAAACTTAAAAATCGTTCCAGTAAAGAAAGCAGCACAAGGTGTTTTTGTTGCAGAGTTAGTTGATTTAGATATAATGGACACATTGGAAATCTGTTTTCAATGTCGTGGTCAGATTGTGTTGCACTTTGTCCATGCATGATCAGTCATAGGCCTATGAAGACAAATGTACTGTGTGAGATGATATGGCCCAGATCTTGCCAAGCATGTCACAACTAAGTTAGGCAATTGTCCTATACATACCTTTTCCTTGAGGGTTTACTTACAGCAGCAGAGGCCAAGTCATGGAGTATTTTTTACAGTGGAGATTGACAGGATCTTGATTAGTGTAGTTTAGTTAGAGATACAGAGCGGAAACAGGCCCTTCGGCCCACTACATCTGCCAGCGATCCGCGCACACTAACACTATCCTACACACACTTGGGACAATTTACTTTTATACCAGACCAATTAACCTACAAGCCTGGCTGCCTGCATGTCTTTGGAGTGTGGGAGGAAACCGGAGCTCCCGGAGAAAACCCACGCAGGTCACGGGGAGAACGTGCAAACTCCGTACAGACAGCACTGGTAGTCAGGATGGAACCCGGGTCCATGGCGCGGTGAGACAGCAACTCTACCGCTGCGCCCCCGTGCTGCCCTAAACTGTAATTCCCATACAGGGAATCGAACCAGGGCTGCCTGGGTAAAAACCAGGAATACTAAGGGCAGCACGGTGGCGTAGCGGTAGAGTTGCTGCCTCACAGCGCTTTCAGTACCAGAGTTCACCTGTCTCCCCAGATTCTGGTGAACTTCTACCGCTGCACCATCGAGAGCATCCTTACCAACTGCATCACAGTATGGTATGGTAACTGCTCTGTCGCCGACCGGAAAGCTCTGCAGAGGGTGGTGAAGATCGCCCAACGCATCACAGGCTCCTCATTCCCCTCCATTGAGACTGTCCATAGTAAACGATGCCTGCGCAGGGCGCACAGCATCACCAGGGACAGCTCACACCCCAACCACAGACTGTTTATCCTCCTCCCATCCGGGAGACGCTACAGGTCTCTCCGCTGCCGGACCAGCAGGCTCAAGAACAGCTTCTTCCCTGCGGCTGTCACACATCTGAACGCTGCACCTCAATGACTGCCTGTCCCCTCCCCCCCCCCCCCCCCCCAGACACTGTATATGTATAGACATCATTCGTAAGTTCGCCCTTCGGAGATACCAACTGCATTTCGTTGTCTCTGTATTGTACACTGCACAATGACAATAAAGATTGAATTGAATTGAATTGAATTGAAAATTGAATTTTCTCCAAGATCTCCGGTTTCCTCCCGCATTCCAAAGACATGCAGGTTTGTAGGTTAATTGGCTCGGTATAACATTTTTTAATTGTCCCTAGTGTTCATAGGATAGTGTTAGTGTGTGGGGATCACTGGCCAGTCCAGACTCGGTGGGCCGAAGGGCCTGTTTCCTCGCTGTGTCTCTAAAAAAACGATCTAAAAATCCAAACAAACAAAAACTAACTGCTCGCACGTTTTGGAATGGATCAGTACGGGTGTCAGGGGTTATGGGGAGAAGGCAGGAGAATGGGGTTAGGAGGGAGAGATAGATCAGCCGTGATTGAATGGTGGAGTAGTCTTGATTGGCCGAATGGCCTAATTCTGCTCTTATCACTTATGAACATGATCATGTAATTCGATGTGAACATGTAATTCGACTTGTGAGTTTTTCCGATGTAACTTGGTCAGACCGACAAAACGCTGTGACAGTACAACCCCTTTCTCCTCCTGCGTCTCAAAGCTGCCGAGTTTTCCAGTATGATAGGGCGGCACGGTGGCTCGGTAGGCACTCGGGAAATCCGGTAAACTCGTGACGTTTTCTCAACACTGTGAAAAATGTCCACGAGTGAAAAAATACTCGTGATGGAAAAAATGGTTACTTTTTACTTGTACGAGCCGCACGAAGTCGTACGGACCCGCTACGGACATTCTCCCAGTTCGAATCAGGGGAACACTCGGGCGAACTCTTGAATTACCTCGTACAGCGGGACAGGCCCTTTAGACGCCACTGTCGTAGGTACACTGCCAAAGTCCCCATGCCTTGATTCAAGGAGGTTTCCATTGTCTTCCACTCTTTGTGTCTCATCAGGACGGCTAGATCGTCAGCATACCCATATATTCCAGCGATGGTCTCTGGAAGGTCATGGATGGTCATGGAGCCAAGACGGGTCCCTGTGGGACGCCATTCTTCAGTCTACGTAGCCTACTCTGCTGTCCATCACTGGTCTTAAGCACAAAGCTGCGGTTTGATATCAGCTCCATGATGTAGCGTACCATGCGCCTGTCTGGCAGCACCCGAAGTAGCTTTACAGTTAATCCCTGGCCCTCTGTAAATTGCCCCTAGTGTGCAGGATAGCACGAGTGCATGGGTCAGCGTAGACTCGATGGGCCGAAGGGCCTGTTTCCACGCTGCATCACTAAACTAAACTATCTCTAAACTATTACTTAAAAAAGAAACTTTTAATAGACTTTAAAAAGCTAAAAAAAGATAAAGTCACCAACAAACATTTTTAATCATTAAACACAAATTAATATCTTATTCTTACTTTCCTTCATAGAACCACCAGGGTCACAGAACATAGAACAGTCCACCACAAAAACAAGGCCACAATGTTCGTGCCAAGCATGGTGCCAAGTTCAACAGATATCCTCTGCCTGCACGTACTCCATCTTCCTCCATTCCCAGCATCTCATATTTAAGTCTGAAGAAGGGTCACCTATCCATGTTCTCCACAGATGCTGCCTGACCCGCTGAGTTACTCCAGCACTCTGTGAAACGTCACCTATCCATGTTCTCCACAGATGCTGCCTGACCCGCTGAGTTACTCCAGCACTCTGTGAAACGTCACCTATCCATGTTCTCCACAGATGCTGCCTGACCCGCTGAGTTACTCCAGCACTCTGTGAAACGTCACCTATCCATGTTCTCCACAGATGCTGCCTGACCCGCTGAGTTACTCCAGCACTCTGTGAAACATCACCTATCCATGTTCTCCACAGATGCTGCCTGACCCGCTGAGTTACTCCAGCACTCTGTGAAACGTCACCTATCCATGTTCTCCACAGATGCTGCCTGACCCGCTGAGTTACTCCAGCACTCTGTGAAACGTCACCTATCCATGTTCTCCACAGATGCTGCCTGACCCGCTGAGTTACTCCAGCACTCTGTGAAACGTCACCTATCCATGTTCTCCACAGATGCTGCCTGACCCGCTGAGTTACTCCAGCACTCTGTGAAACGTCACCTATCCATGTTCCCCACAGATGCTGCCTGACCCGCTGAGTTACTCCAGCACTCTGTGGAACGTCACCTATCCATGTTCTCCACAGATGCTGCCTGACCCGCTGAGTTACTCCAGCACTCTGTGAAACGTCACCTATCCATGTTCTCCACAGATGCTGCCCGACCCGCTGAGTTACTCCAGCACTCTGTGAAACGTCACCTATCCATGTTCTCCACAGATGCTGCCTGACCCGCTGAGTTACTCCAGCACTCTGTGAAACGTCACCTATCCATGTTCTCCACAGATGCTGCCTGACCCGCTGAGTTACTCCAGCACTCTGTGAAACGTCACCTATCCATGTTCTCCACAGATGCTGCCTGACCCGCTGAGTTACTCCAGCACTCTGTGAAACGTCACCTATCCATGTTCTCCACAGATGCTGCCTGACCCGCTGAGTTACTCCAGCACTCTGTGAAACGTCACCTATCCATGTTCTCCACAGATGCTGCCTGACCCGCTGAGTTACTCCAGCACTCTGTGAAACGTCACCTATCCATGTTCTCCACAGATGCTGCCTGACCCGCTGAGTTACTCCAGCACTCTGTGAAACGTCACCTATCCATGTTCTCCACAGATGCTGTCTGACCCGCTGAGTTACTCCAGCACTCTGTGAAACGTCACCTATCCATGTTCTCTACAGATGCTGCCTGACCCGCTGAGTTACTCCAGCACTCTGTGAAACGTCACCTATCCATGTTCTCCACAGATGCTGCCTGACCCGCTGAGTTACTCCAGCACTCTGTGAAACGTCACCTATCCATGTTCTCCACAGATGCTGCCTGACCCGCTGAGTTACTCCAGCACTCTGTGAAACGTCACCTATCCATGTTCTCCACAGATGCTGCCTGACCCGCTGAGTTACTCCTGCACTCTGTGAAACGTCACCTATCCATGTTCTCCACAGATGCTGCCTGACCCGCTGAGTTACTCCAGCACTCTGTGAAACGTCACCTATCCATGTTCTCCACAGATGCTGCCTGACCCGCTGAGTTACTCCAGCACTCTGTGAAACGTCACCTATCCATGTTCTCCACAGATGCTGCCTGACCCGCTGAGTTACTCCAGCACTCTGTGAAACGTCACCTATCCATGTTCTCCACAGATGCTGCCTGACCCGCTGAGTTACTCCAGCACTCTGTGAAACGTCACCTATCCATGTTCTCCACAGATGCTGCCTGACCCGCTGAGTTACTCCAGCACTCTGTGAAACGTCACCTATCCATGTTCTCCACAGATGCTGCCTGACCCGCTGAGTTACTCCAGCACTCTGTGAAACGTCACCTATCCATGTTCTCCACAGATGCTGCCTGACCCGCTGAGTTACTCCAGCACTCTGTGAAACGTCACCTATCCATGTTCTCCACAGATGCTGCCTGACCCGCTGAGTTACTCCAGCACTCTGTGAAACGTCACCTATCCATGTTCTCCACAGATGCTGCCTGACCCGCTGAGTTACTCCAGCACTCTGTGAAACGTCACCTATCCATGTTCCCCACAGATGCTGCCTGACCCGCTGAGTTACTCCAGCACCCTGTGAAACGTCACCTATCCATGTTCTCCACAGATGCTGCCTGACCCGCTGAGTTACTCCAGCACTCTGTGAAACGTCACCTATCCATGTTCTCCACAGATGCTGCCTGACCCGCTGAGTTACTCCAGCACTCTGTGAAACGTCACCTATCCATGTTCTCCACAGATGCTGCCAACCCTGCCAATGCAGGCACACACCACTCTCTGTGTATAAAAATACCTGCCCCACACATCTCATTTGAACTTTCCCCCTCTCACCTTATAGCTGCGTCCTCTAGTGTTGGTCATTTCCATGCTGGGAAAAAAGGTTGTGACTGTCTACCCTGTCTATGCCTCTCATAGTTTTACAGACTTAAGCCAGGTCTTTCCCACAACATTCAGCACTCCAGAGTAAACCTCTCCCTGTGGCCATGGTCCAGTGTCCCGGAGCTCATCAAGCAAGATTCCATCATTGGGTCTGGATTCCCACATTCAGAGATGCACATCCAAAAAAGCCCACATGTGCAGAAGCTGGTTTAAAGCAAAGGTAGACACAAAGTGCTGGAGTAACTCAGCGGGACAGGCAGCATCTCTGGAGAGAAGGAATGGGTGACATTGCGGGTCGAGAAGGATCTGGACCCGAAACATCGGCGATTCCTTTTCTTCAAATAGCCTGTATATACCTGTTGGCAATTTGTGCCCCAATGCACCAATCCCGATCAAGGGATGGCCACGGTGGCGCAGCGGTAGAGTTGCTGCTTTACAGCGCTTGCAGCGCCGGAGACCCGGGTTCCATCCTGACTGCGGACGCTGGCTGTACGGAGTTTGCACGTTCTCCCCGTGACCTGCGCGGGTTTTCTCCGAGATCTTCGGTTTCCTCCCACACTCCATAGACGTGCAGGTTTGTGGGTTAATTGCCTTTGGTATAAATGTAAATTGTCCCTAGTGCGTGTAGGATAGTGTTAGTGTGCGGTCGGCATGGACCCGGTGGGCTGAAGGGCCTGTTTCCACGCTGTATTTCTAAACTGAACTAAACATTGTTTAACAAGGAACTGCAGATGCTCCGTAACAACTAGACTGGGTTATCAAACCCGCCGACAAGGGAGGTGCCGTGGTAGTCTGGCGCGTCGATCTCTACAAAGCGGAGGCCTCGCGCCAACTCTCGGACACCTCCTCCTACTTACCCCTGGACCATGACCCCACTGCCGACCACCAGGCCACCATCTCGAGCACCATCACCGACTTCATCAACTCCGGCTCCCTGCACCCCCGAGCCTCCAAACTCATCGTTTCCCAGCCCCGCGTGGCCCGATTTTACCTTCTCCCCAAAATCCACAAACCCGACTGCCCCGGCAGACCCATTGTCTCTGCCTGTTCATGCCCCACCAAACACATTTCCACATACCTTGACTCCATCCTATCCCCCTTTGTTAAATCCCTCCCCACCTATGTTCAAGACACCTCAGACACTCTCCGTCGGCTCCGCACATTCCATTCCCCAGGCCCCCATCCTCTCATCTTCACCATGGACGTCCAGTCACTATACACCTGCATCCCCCACCAGGATGGTCTCAAAGCCCTCCGGTACTTCCTCGACCAGAGGAGCAACCCATATTTTTTATTAATAAGGAAGAAGGGTCTCGACCCGAAACGTCGCCTATCTCCTTCGCTCCTTAGATGCTGCTGCACCCGCTGAGTTTCTCCAGCTTTTTGTGTAACCCCTAAACATTGTTCAAATTCAGAAGGCGCTGTTCAGATGGAATTCCTGCGGCATTCATTGGCTGAGTTGATGTTAAATGGAAGCATTTGATAGGGCACCATTTAGTTTGCCTAATTCATGGCGGTGGCGGTTCACTTTAAGGACCAGCGTCGCTGAACTTTAGGGACCTCTCACAGAGCTCACGGCTCTATTGTTAAATGCAAAACCTTTGCCCTGGTATAAATACAACATCTGGTTGAAATAAACACACGACTTTATCAGCGTCAACCGCGGAAACGCTGCAACATGGGATTATTCTCAAGACCCTCTAGCTACTTTGTGGATGTTCGGGGAAGAATACTCTTTGACCTTCTCTAGATGACCATCAAGTTAGTTCCTGCAGGTTGTTGAAATACGTCCTGACCATCATGTTGGCGATTTTCCAGTCGGAGTACATGGGTCTGCTGTTGTCTTTTAAGGTGGCAGCTATTCTCACCCACCCAAGTAATGGATTGAAAATGGTTTGTTTTTTTATCCTCACGGTTTGCGTTTCTTTCTGTTTCGCGTCCCACCTGGTCACTGCGTGCACTTACCTTCTACCTCTTCCCAGCTCACACAACGTTCGACAATTTAGAGTGATACAGTGTGGAGACAGGCCCTTCGGCCCAACTTGCCCGACATGCCCCATCTACACTAGTCCCACCTGCCTGTGTTTAGTCCACATTGTCCTATCTGGGACACATGACAATAAACTCTCTTGAATCTTGAATCTTGACCAGGCAGGGACAGCTTTTACAGAAGCCAATTACCCTACAGGCCCGCACGTCTTTGGAGTGTGGGAGGAAACCGGAGCACCCGGAGAAAACCCACGTGGTCACGGGGAGAACGTGCAAACTCCGTACAGGCAGCACCCGTAGTCAGGATGGAACGCGGGTCTCTGGAGCTGTGAGGCAGCAACTGTACCGCTGCGCCACCGTGCCGACCTACCCCTTAACGAGTAGCATCTACATATGCTCAGCATCGCTAGGAAAAGATCTCACTTCGTGACACCAAGTATTATTTATACAGGGAACTGCACCTCCAACATGTTTGGCAGTCAAAATGTAATGAGTACCATATCCCAGAGCCGTGATGCAGTACAAATTAAATGCACACTCTAAAAGCTGCCAAGAAAATTCATTACTTAGTGGATTCATGTTCTTTAATGCATTGACTCCATGGCATTTAGAAAATTACAAAGCTTTTACAAGTTTTAGCTGCTTAACAAGTTCACAGCCAGACAGCCACATGCCTACAGACCCTGTGTCTGCAAACCATCAACAATCATTTTAACCTGACATCAAATAACATAATCATTTCTCAACCGTAATTAAATGTTACACAGATATACCTTGGTGTCCTTGTAGCTTCATTCAGTACCAGGTCAGGCAGCATCTCTGGAGAACAAGGATCGCTTGGTTGAATTGGGAGAGGCACAGCGTGGAAACGGGCCCTTCGGCCCACCGAGTCCACCCTGATCATTGATCACACCTTCCCATGTACTCCCCTCTACACCCTCAGTCCTCAAGCAGGCTCAGGATCCCAAACGACAACGTCTCCACACATAGAAACATAGAAACATAGAAAATAAGTGCAGGAGGAGGCCATTCGGCCCTTTGAGCCTGCACCGTCATTCATTGTGATCATGGCTGATCGTCCCCTATCAATAACCCGTGCCTGCCTTCTCCCCATATCCCTTGACTCCACTAGCCCCTAGAGCTCTATCTAACTCTCTTAAATCCATCCAGTGACTTGGCCTCCACTGCCCTCTGTGGCAGGGAATTCCACAAATTCACAACTCTCTGGGTGAAAAAGCTTTTTTCTCACCTCAGTCTTAAATGGCCTCCCCTTTATTCTAAGACTGTGGCCCCTGGTTCTGGACTCGCCCAACATTGGGAACATTTTCCTGCATCGAGCTTGTCCAGTCCTTTTATAATTTGATATGTTTCTATAAGATCCCCCTCATCCTTCTAAACTCCAGTGAATACAAGCCTAGTCTTTTCAATCTTTCCTCATACGACAGTCCCGCCATCCCAGGGATTAATCTGGTGAACCTACGCTGCACTGCCTCAATCACAAGGATGTCCTTCCTCAAATTAGGAGACCAAAACTGTACACAATACTCCAGATGTGGTCTCACCAGAGCCCTATACAACTGCAGCTCAACCCAGCAGATGCTGCTCAGCCCACTGGGCCTCCAGCAGTTTGGTCTTTGCTTCAGTTCCCAACATTGGGCCTCTTTCTTCAGTTTACTTTAGTTTACAGATACTAGTTCTATATTATCCCACTTGCTCATCCGCATTCACAGAGGGCTGATTAACCTCCAAACCCGCACGTCTTTGGGATGTGGTGGAAACCGGAGCACCCGGAGGAAACCCACGCAGGTCACGGGGAGAACGTACAAACTCCACACACAGATAGCACCCGAGGTCAGGATCGAACCCGGGGCTGAGAGGCAGCGGCACTACCTGCTGTGCCACCAGGTTCTACTTGTTCTATCTGGCTTTGACTGATCACAGCACCAGGGGAGGCCACTAAACCCATCAAAGTCCCTACTAGCTCCCAACAGAGCAATCCTATGGGTTTCATTTTAACACCTCCCCTTAATTTCCCAACAGTCTTTCGAATGATTCTCCCTAACATCCCCACGATCACTCACTTATACAAAATGTTAATTTAATAGTAAGATTAAATGAGAACTTACCAGTTTGAAGTTTGATCTTTATTTTATGAGGAGTTACGATGAGGGATTACGTGAAGACCCCGCCAGCACGCATGCGCGACATTCTTCAAAGCAGTGGTGTGAAATCACAGAGTGGTAGCGGTGTGGAATGAGCTTCCAGTGGAAGTGGTGGCGGCAGGTTCGTTGGTATCATTTAAAAATAAATTGGATAGGCATATGGATGAGAAGGGTATGGAGGGTTATGGTATGAGTGCAGGCAGGTGGGACTAAGGGAAAAAGTTGTTCGTCACGGACTTGAAGGGCCGAGATGGCCTGTTACCGTGCTGTAATTGTTATATGGTTATATGGTTATATGTCAACGTAGACTAATATAGTAAGATAAGAGAGAACTTCCATACCAGTTGATCTTTATAATAGAGGGCTGGGAGCGGAGGGCACGTAATCCCTCATCGTAACTCCTCATAAAATAAAGATCAAACTTCAAACTGGTAAGTTCTCATTTAATCTTACTATTTTACTTCGGAGTCACGTGAGTGACTACGTGAAGATTTCAAAGCTCTGTGATTTCATGCCCTGGAAACTCCATGCTCACACACCGCTATGCTGGGATAAGAGGATGAACGTAATTCAGACATAACACTGGCTGAAAAATAAAATAGGTATTTATTCATACCAAACACAAAAATATATATCCCATGAAGGGTAAATTATTTGGCAGAGCTCAAAATTCTCCCTGCATAAGAGTCAGTGGAGGCCACGGGTTTATTATAAAAGCGATGAAACGTCCTCTCATTACTCCAACCCACTGTGGCCAGGATGTGGTCCAATGGTACCTCCATCATCCTAGCCGCCGACGTGGATGCCGCCCTGGTGGAGTGAGATTTTATATATTTAAATATATTAGTGTCTATCCCCGCCGCATCCAGAACCACCCTTATCCATCTAGAAATGGTTTGCACCGTGACTTTGTGGTGAGGCTTTTTGTGGCTTATGAGCAAAGCTTTCTCCGTGCCCCTGAGATTTTTTGTGACTGAGATGTATCGTGATAATAAAGTGACAATGCAAAGTCGAGTATCTGCCGGGTAGGCTAGAAACTCTAAAGTATGTCCAGACGTTCCGGGTCGATCTTGTTTTAACAGCTCCTGCACATAAAAGATGATTTTGTCATTGGATATGGACATGGCATCCAGATTTAATTTGTGCAGGGACTGGACCTGTTGTGCCGTGACGAGTGCCATGATCATTACCACCTTGTAGGTAAGCTTGTCCAGGGTAAGTCCTGAGTTAGGTGTCCATCCTCGCAGCATAGTTAATACTATGCTGCTATCCCATGTGTGGTTGTATCTGGGCCTGGGGGGATTGGAATTGTATATTCCTCTCATTAGTTTTGATACTAATGGATGTGATCCAATGCCCAATTGGTCACTCCCCTTGCCCAGGTAGGTCGATAGGGCACTCCTGGCACAGTTAATGGCACTATAGCTCAGTCCTTTGTCATGGTGAAGGGTTGCCAAGAATTCCAGAACTTCTGTGATGGTTGCTGATTCGTAGGTAGTGTTGGTTGCAGAGCAGAATTTTTCCCATTTCCTGATGTAGGTCAGGTACTGCTTACGGGTGGACTCCCTGCACGATGCTGAGATGGTATCTATGGTTCTGCTGGTGAGTCCGTACCCCAAAAGTGGCCGTTTCAGAACCTGCAAATCAACAGGTCCATGCGGTCATGACATGGGTGGTGTTCTCCTGTGACGGGATGTATAAGCAGGTTAGGTCGTTTATTGACCCTAATACAAGGTTCTGTGGCCATCTTCTGTACCATTGGGAACCATGGTTGGGTAGGCCAGTCAGGCACAACCAAAATACCCGATGCGGAGTCTTGTCTGATTTTCTGCAAGACCCGACCGATGAGGCAGAAGGGGGGAAATGCATAACAGAACAAGTCCCCCCAGTGTAGCGTGAAAGCGTCCATTGCTACTGCCCCTGGGTCTGGTTCCCAAGCAACATATGTTGGCAGTTGGTGATTTAATCTGGACG
This sequence comes from Raja brachyura, assembly GCA_963514005.1. Next base: position 6,904,265 of record OY740821.1, on the reverse strand, counting down.
CAAAAAGGTCGATATCTGGTGTCCCATAACGTTCTACAATATCTGTGAACACTTTTCGATCCAACATCCATTCTATGTTGTCGTTAAATTTGCGTGACCTGGTGTCTGCCACTGTATTTAGTTTACCTGGGAGGTAAGTGGCTGAAATCCAAATTTCTCTTTGCAGACACCAGTGCCAGATATTGTTAGCCAATTCATCACACGATATCGACTTTATTCCACCCATGTGGTTAATGTAAGCCACCACCGTGGTATTGTCAATTTGTAATCTAACATGTATTTTGTGCATGTCTGAGCAGTATGCCCTAAGGCCATGAAATGCTCCCAGCATTTCTGAATGGTTAATCCCCAGTGTGTTGAATTGGGTTAGTTCTAGTGCATTCCATCTACCTCCACAACTAGTGGTGGTATTAGTTGCTCCCCAACCTTGGGCACTGGCATCAGTTTGTAAGATGATCGAGGGATTGATGATAATGATGGGTTTTGAACAATTTTGAGCATTCTCCATCCACCAATTTAATTCGGTTTTTGCCTTTTCTGGCAATTTCATAGGCCTGTCGAAATGGCCTGCATGTCTTTTAAGAGCTATAATTTTAGCTCTTTGTAGGTTTTGATAATGTAATGGTCCGAATTGTGCTGCGGGAAAAGCAGCCACTATCTTCCCAATTACCCTGGCCACCTGCCGTATGGATGGATCCCTGATGCCAGTAAGGCTCCTGCAAGCCTCTATCAAGTCCACCGCTTTATTTGGCGGTAAAGTGATAGACATTTGCACCGAGTCAATGGTAAACCCCAAGTAATCCATGGTGGTTGAGGGTTTCAGTTTTGATTTATCTGGATGTATGATGAATCCCAGCCTTTGGCTAAAACTGCCAATGTAGCCACTTCCAAATTCTCCCCAACAATGAGGATATCATCAAGATAGGCCATTACAGTGTGATTCTGTTTTCTTAGGTAGGCCAAAGCTGGTTTCAATATTTTGGTAAACAGTCTGGGTGCTGATGATAACCCATTGGGCAAGGCTTTGTATTGCCATAGTTGTTCCATCCAGATAAATTTTAGGTATTTCCTATGATCCTTGTGTATTGGTACTGAATAGTATGCATCTTTGAGGTCAATGCATGCCATGTAGTACCCATAGGCTATTAACTGCCTAGCTGTGTCAAAGGTATCCATTTTGAAATGAACATACTGAACAGAAGTATTTAGTTCGGTCAGATCTATAATTATGCGGCACCCGCCATCGCTTTTATTTTTGGTAAATATATTGGATACGAACTCCTGAGGCTCTCTGGTGGTTTTCTCAATTACTCCTTTTTCAATTAGCCTCAACAGTTCAGCATGCCCTGCCGTTCTTTCTTTTTGTGAAAGTATAAACTTCCGGCTAGGTGAATGCTGGACTGGAGTAGGGAGTTCGTAAACAAATTCAATTTTGTAGTCCTGAATACTTCCGAGTATGTAAGGATCAGAGGTAAGTGTGCGCCAAACTTCATAACACAAGTGCAACCGGCCCCCCACATTTTGTAAATTTAGGCAAGGAATGTTCCTGGGGAAGCCAGACCCACCTACCTCCATGGTTATTGTCGGTGTTGTGGCCTCTGTCCTTGTTTCTTCTGTTGAGTTGTCACGGTGTAGGGGTGGCGCATTTTCCAAGAAGGCCGGGCTGGGCCATGGCCTAAAAAAAGACCGCTGTGCAGGTGGACCGGCCTTCGAGCTTTTACCACCGGCAGGTCTGTGATAAAATCGCTGGCCGGTGGGTGTGTAGGGGTGCTGCCGTTGTGGGTAATGAGGTTTAAATGAACCGGGTACCTTGATGAGGCCTAAGGCCTTGGCCTCCTCGTCCAGGTCTTTCACCTGTTTGGGAAGGTTGTCCCCAAACAGTAGATTCGGTGGTTGAACGTTCCCTGGTTTGCACAACCCCGCAAATTTGGGGTTGAGTGCCGGTTTTATGATGCTCTTCCTGAAGTTATTAATCTCATATTGTGTGTTGCACAATAGAGCCAGGGCATCTTGTAATTCCTCCGGTAACTCAATTCCCACTGCAGTTCTGGCCACTGCCGTAATTCCGGCGGTCAATAGCTTCAGGATCTTCTGCAGTTTGACTTCTTGCCCTCTAATCATGGGGCTCATGTTCCCCCAAATGGGGTTGTTCACCGTAGGAACATTTAGGGAGTTGCAATTCTCCGGAGCTAAATATTTTTCGGCTGTGGTGTGAATAGCCTGCTCCTGGAGCTGGTTTGTAGTCATATAATTTATGCTAGCTGCCAGCTTTGGATGGATAGGTAGGCCTTTCTGAGAAGGCACTGCATGTTTGTTGACCATCTCCAGCAACTCATCCTGCACCCCAGACACTGTAGGTTCTTCAGCCAACTCCCCCTCTTCGGGGTCAGCCCAGTTCTGACCCCCAATGCTCCCCTGCGAAGAGGGCGAGACATTAGGCAGTCCGTGATAGGAGCCTGCCGTGGGCCTGCGAAGAGGCCCACCGTGACTCTGCCCCTGCAAAAGCAGGTCACGCTGGAGCATTTGCTCCATCATCCGCTCCATGCGGGAAAGACGACCTCCGTCGCTTTCAACGAACGGGGTGTCCTCGGGTCCGGACTCAGCTGAGTCAGCGGCCCCGGCCGACTTTCTGGTAGAATTGCCGCCCGACCGCGGTGTACCAGACGCTCTTCTGGGCGAAAAGTCGGGAGCTGCAGGTTGTACCTGTAGCTCAGGAGAACCAGCCCGCTGCTGGCTACTCTCCATGGCGGCAGCTCTAGCCGCTGCTCGTTTAGATTTCCTTGATTCCATCTTCTTTCGTCGACGCTCACCCTCCGGTGAGACTTACCTTGCATAAGTTTTTTAAACTTACGCTGGAGGAGCCCCGCTCCTCCCGACTGCCGCTTCCGCTTGCGTACGACGATATGTCGCGCATGCGTGCTGGCGGGGTCTTCACGTAGTCACTCACGTGACTCCGAAGTAAAATTAACCTACCAATTGACCACGTTTTTAAGGTGGAAACCCGTGCACCTGGGGAAAACCCACACAGCCACCAGGAGAAGTTTAGACGTTAGACTTTAGAGGTAGAGTTTGCTAACAGGCTCTTTGGCCCATCGAGTCTGCACTGACCAATAACACTATCCTACACACAGGGGAATTTACAGAGGGCCGATTAACCCACAAATTGCCACAACATCACCTATCCATGTTCTCCAGAGATGCCGCCTGACCCATTGAGTTTTTTTTTGCTTGCTTTAGAGAATGAGCATGGAAACAGGCCCTTCGGCTCACCAAGTCCGTGCAGACCAGCGATCCCCACACGCTAACACTATCCTACACACACAACGGACAATTTACAACTATACCAAGCCAATTAACCAACAACCCTGCACGTCTTTGGAGTGTAGGAGGAAACCGGAACGCCCAGAGAAAGCCCACGCGGTCAGTACAAGCGGAGAACGTGAAAACTGTACAGACAGCGCCCGTAGTTAGGATCGAACCCGGGTCTCTGGCACTGAACTATCCATTTTCATCCAGAGTACATGCAAACTCCACATCGACAGCATCGGATGTTGGGATCGAAGCGCAGTCGCTGGAGCTGTGAGGCAGCGGCACTACCTGCTGCACCATAATTTCCATCAACAGTGAGGATGTTGGGGGCGTTGAGTGTAACACTAGAAACATAGACAATAGGTGCAGGAGTAGGCCATTCGGCCCTTGGAGTCAGCACCGCCATTCAATATGATCATGGCTGAGTCAGGTAAGAGTCAGGTAGTCAGGGTGCAGCTTTATAAGGCTTTGGTTAAGCGGCATTTGGAGTATTGCGTACAGTTCTGGTCGCCCCCGTTATTGGAAGGATGTGGATGCTTTGGAAAGTGTACAGGATAATGTTGAGGTTTGAGGGCATTAGATAAAGGGCAAAATAGGCCAGACTTGGATTGTTTTCTGTGGAGCGTCGGAGGTTGAGGGGAGACCTGACAAAAGCATGTAAAACCATGAGAGGCGTAGATAGGGTAGACAGTCAAAACCATTTCTTCAGGGTGGAAATGAGGCCATAGCATTAAGGTGAGAGGGGGAAAGTTGAAAGGAGATGTGCGGGGCAGGTTTTTTTACACAGAGGGTGGTGGGTGCCTGGAACGCGCTGCCAGGGGTGGGGGTGGAGGCGGATATGATAGTGGCGTTTAAGAGGCTTTTAGACAGGCGCGTGGATATGCAGGGAATGGAGGGATATGGATCACGTGCAGGTAGAGGAGATCAGTTGAACATGGCATCATGTTCGGCACGGACAAAAGTTCATGTTCATAAGTGATAGGAATAGAATTAGGCCATTCGGCCCATTAAATCTTCCCTGCCATTCAATCATGGCTGATCTATCTTTCCCTCCCAACCCCATTCTCCTGCCTTCTCCCCATAACCCCTGACACCCGCACTAATCAAGAATCTGTCTATCTCCGCCTTAAAAATATCCACTGACGTGGCCTCCACAGCTGCCTGTGGCAATGAATTCCACAGATTCACCACCTCTGGCTAAAGAAATTCCTCCTCATCTCCATTCTAAAGGTACATCCTTTAATTCTGAGGCTGTGCCCTCTGGTCCTAGACTCTCCCAATAGTGGAAACATCCTCTCCACATCCACTCTATCTGGGCCTTTTATTATTCTGTGAGTTTTCATGAGGTCCCCCCTCCAGCGAGTGCAGGCCCAGTGTTGTCAAACGCTCATCATATGTTAACCCACACATACCTGGGATCATGGGACATTGTGGGCCGAAGGGCCTGTTCCTGCACTGGACTGTTCTATATTCCATGTTTAAATACCGGAGACATGGAATAAGTCTTGGGGTTTCAAGGATATAATTTCACCAAACAATCTGATATTATGGAGCCGGAATAAATCCAAGATGGCGGCACGGTGGCGCAGCGGCAGAGTTGCTGCCTTACAGCGCCAGAGACCCGGATTCGATCCCGACCACGGTTGCTGACTGTACAGAGTTTGTACGTTTTCCCCGTGACCATGTGGGTTTTCTCCGAGATCTTCGGTTTCCTCCCACACTCCTGAGACGTACAGATTTGTTGGTTAATTGGCTTGGTATAAATGTAAATTGTCCCGAGTGTGTGTAGGATAGTATTAATGTGTGGGGATCGCTGGTCGGTGCGGACTCGGTGGGCCGAAGGGCCTGTTTCTCTAAAACTAAAAACTAAAACAAAAAAGAATGAAAAATATGTGTGGCTCAGGGCTTCTTAATATCCTGGTCAATGACACGAACACTGGATGCTAGTTCAAGAAAGAACCGCAGATGCTGGAAAAATCGACGGTAGACAAAAATGCTGGAGGAACTCAGCGGGTGAGGCAGCATCTATGGAGCGAAGGAATAGGTGGCGTTTCGGGTCGAGACCCTTATGCCCCTGTTGCACTTAGGAAACCTGAATGGAAACCTCTGGAGACTTTGTGCCCCACCCAAGGTTTCTGTGCGGTTCCCGGAGGTTTTTGTCAGTCTCCCTACCTGCTTCCACTACCTGCAACCTCCGGCAACCACCTACAACCTCCGGGAACCTCCGGGAACCGCACGGAAACCTTGGGTGGGGCGCTAAGTCTCCAGAGGTTTCCGTTCAGGTTTCCTAAGTGGGACAGGGGCATTAGGGTCACCTCTTCCTTTGCTGCATAGATGCTACCTCACCCGCTGAATTTCTCCAGCATTTTTGTCCACCTTCAAGCACAGGAAATGGCTGATTCGGATGTCCAAGCCGCTGAGGATGTTCGTCCGTTCTGACGTTGGAGTTCCATGATCCCGGCGAGCGGGCGTGAACATGGGGGCCGCCCGTAGCGGTGACTCCGGATGGCTCAGGAGGCCCCGACGACGGGTGAACATCAAAGAACATCAAAGAGGAGGAAGACTGAACTTTGGTGCCTTCCCTCACAATGGGAAAGGTTGATTCCGCTGTGTGGGAATATCCATGTTAAAGACTATCGTGTTCTGCGCTCTTTATTTTATTCGTATGGCTGCATGGTGACCACAAATTTCACTGTAACAATTGGTGCATGTAACAATAAGTGTCTCTTGTTTCTTGTCTCTTGTCTGAATACCAGTAACCATAGAGAACCACAAACAGGCAGGATTGTGGACATTCCCTGCATATCCTTGTGCCGATCTAAAAGCCTCTTAAACACCACTATCGTATCTGCTTCCACCACCACGCCCCGGCAGCGCGTTCCAGCCACCCATATGGAGAAAGACTGGATAGACTCGGCTTGTACTCGCTAGAGTTTAGAAGATTGAGGGGGGATCTTATAGAAACTTACAAAATTCTTAAGCGGTTGGACAGGCTAGATGCAGGAAGATTGTTCCCGATGTTGGGGAAGTCCAGGACAAGGGGTCACAGTTTAAAGATAAGGGGGAAGTCTTTTAGGACCGAGATGAGAAAAACATTTGTGGTGAATCTGTGGGATTCTCTGCCACAGAAGGTAGTTGAGGCCAGTTCATTGGCTATATTTAAGAGGGAGTTAGATGTGGCCCTTGTTGCTAAAGGGATCAGGGGGTATGGAGAGAAGGCAGGTACGGGATACTGAGTTGGATGGTCAGCCATGATCACATTGAATGGCGGTGCAGGCTCGAAGGGCCGAATGGCCTACTCCTGCACCTATTGTCTATGATTCTATGTTTCTAAATGGTACAGCACAGAAACAGGCCCTTTCCACCCTCCTTGTCCTTGTTGACCGTGAACGCCTGCCCACGCTAATCCCGCCCAGCCGCATTAGTCCAGGTGTCCCTCGGCGCCGTCTCGCTCGAAGTACCTGTCCCAGGCATCTTTCAGCGGCATAACTGTATCTGCCTCCTCCGCCTCCCGCGGCAGCTCGAGGATATTCGCCACCCTCCGTGTCAGAAAATGTAACCCTTGTTCTTCCCCCGCTCAGCGTCAAGATCGGCCATTACGATAACAAGACGTGCTGCTTGGCATGATTGATTTTCAGGCACGTTGGAGAAATTAACAAACGTTAAAAACTAGGTGTTTTTCTAACTGAAATCAGGTGGTTTCCTCGGTGATGTAGAGCAGCCCTCAATGGACACCTTCAAATGGCCTGGTCTTTTGACCCACCCCTTCAAGTATGTACCTCATTTGTTTTGGGATTTCCACCGTTAAAGCTCCAATGCACTTCACAAGGAGAAAGTGAGATTTTTTTTAAGAGACATAATTGAAGGTGATCATTTGTTTTAATGTTGGCCGAATTTAGATCACAGTTCTAGAAAATGAGGCAATATGTGTACCATCAAAAGTTTAAAACCGGGTAACAAATATTTACAAACACGACACAATTTTACGCAGCACAAAACATTTATATAAAATTCTGCTTCCTCCTTTTTTTAGTTTGGTTTAAAGATTCAGCGCGGTAACAGGCCCTTCGGCCCACCGATCCCCGCACACTAACACTATCCTACACACACTCGGGACGATTTTACACTTATACCACAGCCAATTAACCTACAAACCTGCACGTCTTTGGAGTGTGGGAGGAAACTGGAGCACCCGGAGAAAACCCACGCAGGTCACGGGGAGAACGTGCAAACTCCGTGCAGGCAGCACCCGTGGTCAGGATGGAACCCGGGTCTCTGGCGCCGTGAGGCAGCAACTCTACCGCTGCGCCACCGTGCCAGACCTACTGCAACCGAGCCCCCTCCCCCTACCATTCCCATCTGCCCACCATCCCTCTCTTATCTGGTTTTTAGTCCTGAGCTACTATCTACCTCAGTGGAGCACAATCAAGGACCAGTCTCACCCTCATCCCTCTTTCCCCCCTCTCCCATCAGGCAAAGGGTAGGGCCGCAAATTGGAGTCAGTTTTGGTCACCCTGCTATTGGAAGGATGTTGTCAAGCTGGAAAGGGTGCAGAGAAGATTTAAGAGGATGCTGCCAGGACTCGAGGGCCTGAGATACAGGGAGAGGTTCAGTAGGCTAGCATTTTATTCCTTAAAGTGCAAGAGGATGAGGGGTGATCTTATAGAGGTGGATAAGATCATGAGAGGAATAGATTGGGTAGACGCGTAGAGTCTTTTACCCAGAATAGGGGAATCGAGGACCAGCCGACATGGTTTAATGTGAGAGGGGGAAGATCTATTAGGAATCTGAGGGGAAACTCAATGGCTGCCTCGCCAACAGTCTGTCTGTCCCTTCCTTCTTGTGTTTGAATAGTATGTGTTAAATGTATGTTTTTAGAGCTCTTTAGCTTGTTTTATGTGTGTGGGGGGGAGGGGGGCAGGTGGTGGGGTGGGGGGGGGGGGGGGGTGTTGGGGGAAGCTTTTTCTAATCTCTTACCTTGACGGAGATGTGATTTTCTTCCGCATCGTATCTCCGTCCACACTGTGGCCTAACATCAAGGAGCTGGAGGCCTCTTGCTGGAGACCGACTTCGGGAGCCTTACTTCGGGAGTAAGTCTGCGGGACTTACCATCACGGAGCCCGCGATCCCTTTGACAGATCTCTGAGCTCCATCGCGGGAGTCTGCGGGACTTTAATATCGTGGAGCTTGAGGTTTCTGGTTAGAGACCGACTTCGGGAACTCCAAGCTGCGGGAGTTTCGGCGTGTGGGAAAAAACCCACGCGGTCACGGGGAAAAAGTACAAACTCCACACAGACAGCACCCGTGGCCAGGATCGAACCCGGGTCTCTGGCGCTGTGAGGCGGCAACTCTACCGCCTGTATACATGTTTGTAAGCGTGTGTGCATGCGTACGAGCGTCTGTTTGAACCCGTGCTTCTGTGTTAGTGTATGTTTCCACGTGTATGTCTTTGGAGTGTGGGAGGAAACCGGAGCACCCGGAGAAAACCCACGCAGGTCACGGGGAGAACGTACAGACTCCGTACAGACAGCACCCGTAGTCAGGATGGAACCCGGGTCTCTGGCGCTGTGAGGCAGCGACTCTACCGCTGCGCCTGCTTTGGAAACAGATATCTGCCTCAAACTCGTGCGTCCAAACCTGGCAACTCTTGTGCTGACTACACCAGCGCACCAAAGGCAAAACGCCCACCCAAAACCGTCTCTTAAAAAAAAACACAAAGGAAATAGCACTTATTGGGGGACTGTTTCTGGACTGGGATCTAATCTCAAGGTTCAGGACAGTCATAAAATCACTGCTAGTTTATGGCTGTGTCTGATCAATGTCATTGCAGCTTTGTAACTCATTCTGAGTGAGCCATTATTCAGCTTACCGTTCTACGTCCCCGCCCCCCCCCCCCCCATCTCGCAGTCCCACTAAATCCTGGCTGAAGGTTCACGTCACACAGGCCTCCTCAACTAAGGGGCACCTGAGATGCCACCATGCCGGCAGTTTATACCTGAAGAGGCCCAATCCGGCTGCCTTATTTAATGTTTAATATTTAAGAAATTTTCTTCAATAAAAAGACTCTGTGGACATGTAGAAATCAATGACTGGAGAGGGCATTTGTCCAAACTGGCCCAATGTGCAGAGCCCAGATGAATTCAGAACTATTTCTATTCTATGCATGTTCTCCATAGATGCTGCCTGACATGCTGAGTTGCTCCAGCACTTTGCGTTTTGTTTTTTGTATACCAGCAACTGCAGTTCCTTGATTGTACATTCTCCTTTTGTTCCTCTTCGGTGTCCTGTCGGAGCAGAGGCCCTCGTTCAACTCAAAGAAAGGCCATCACGATGGCGCAGCGGTAGAGTTGCTGCCTTACAGCGCTTGCAGAGACCCGGGTTCCATCCCGACCGCGGGCGCTGTCTGTAACCAAGTTTGCACGTTCTCCCCGTGACCTGCGTGAGTTTTCTCTGAGATCTTCGGTTTCCTCCCACACTCCAATGATGTGCAGGTTTGTAGGTTAATTGGCTTGGCATAAATATAAATTGTCCCCAGTGTGTGTAGGATAGTGCTCGTGTGCGGGGATCGCTGGTCGGCGTGGGCTTGGTGGGCCGAAGGGCCTGTTTCAGCGCTGTATCTCCAAACTAAACTAAACTAAACTAAAGTCATCAAACACATTGTTTGTGTTTCAAAAGCCTAGTTTTCTGGGCATCACCATTTCTCGCTAAATCCAAGAGTAACAGAAACTGGATGAACAAAATTAAAACAAAAATAACCTGTTTCTCCTCTCATCCTGGCATCCACACATCATTACAAAGTAGAAGAAGACTATTCAGTCCATCGAGTCTATGCCGGCTCTCAGTGCATTCCTATTCATGTCCATGTCATAGGAGCGGAATTAGGCCATTCGGCCCATCTAGTCTACTCGGCCATTCTTGATTGGATGGATAGATTCTTGATCAGTGCGGGTGTCAGGGGTTATGGGGAGAAGGCAGGAGAATGGGGTTAGGAGGGAAAGATAGATCAGGCATGATTGAATGGCGGAGTGGACTTGATGGGCCGAATGGCCTAATTCTTCTCCTGTCACGTATGACCTTATGACCTTATATGGAAACAGGCCCTTCGGCCCAACTTTCCCACGCCAACATACCCCAGCTACACTAATCCCACCTGCCTGTGTTTGGTCCATATCTCTCTGAACCTGTCCTATCCCTGTACCTGTCTAACTGTTTCTCAAATGTTAGGATAGTCCCAGCCTCAACTACCTCCTCTGGCAGTTATTATCCAACCACCCACTGCCCTTTCCCCACCTCAACTAAAACCCATGTCCTCTGGTCCTCGATTCCCATACACTGGGCAAGAGACTCTGCGCATCTACCAGATCTATTCCTCTCATGATTTTGTACACCTCTATAAGATCACCCCTCATCCTCCTGTGCTCCAAGGAATAGAGTCCCAGCCTGCTCAACCTCTCCCCGTAGCTCAAAACCTTGAGTTCTAGCAACATCCTCATAAATCTTCTCTGTATCCTTTCCAGCTTGACAACACCTTTCCGAGAACATGGTGGCCAGAACTGAACACAATTTCATTCTGATAACTGCCCAGAAAACCTTTGAACCAGTTTGGGTTCAAATGTGGCATGTGTCCAATTATCTGGAGCAAAAAAAAGATGAATGTACCACCAATAACGTGGCTGTGTATAGGATAATCAGTGACATGTAACAATACGTTTAGAAAGGTAACCTGTTGATACATAGATTCTGCAATAAATACACAAAAAAAACCCTTCAAAATGCTTTGAGTATGATAGCGCACCTTCTGAGCAAGTCAAATCAGGCCACTTAGAATGTGGCTAGGAGGAACTGCAGATGCTGGTTTATAAAGAAAGACACAAAGCGCTGGAGTAACTCTGCAGGTGATCACAAAGTCTGAAGAAAGGTCCCAACCGGAAACGTCACCTATCCATGTTCTCCACAGATGCTGCCTGACCCGCTGAGTTACTCCAGCACTCTGTGAAACGTCACCTATCCATGTTCTCCACAGATGCTGCCTGACCCGCTGAGTTACTCCAGCACTCTGTGAAACGTCACCTATCCATGTTCTCCACAGATGCTGCCTGACCCGCTGAGTTACTCCAGCACTCTGTGAAACGTCACCTATCCGTGTTCTCCACAGATGCTGCCTGACCCGCTGAGTTACTCCAGCACTCTGTGAAACGTCACCTATCCGTGTTCTCCACATATGCTGCCTGACCCGCTGAGTTACTCCAGCACTCTGTGAAACGTCACCTATCCGTGTTCTCCACAGATGCTGCCTGACCCGCTGAGTTACTCCAGCACTCTGTGAAACGTCACCTATCCGTGTTCTCCACAGATGCTGCCTGACCCGCTGAGTTACTCCAGCACTCTGTGAAACGTCACCTATCCGTGTTCTCCACAGATGCTGCCTGACCCGCTGAGTTACTCCAGCACTCTGTGAAACGTCACCTATCCGTGTTCTCCACAGATGCTGCCTGACCCGCTGAGTTACTCCAGCACTCTGTGAAACGTCACCTATCCATGTTCTCCACAGATGCTGCCTGACCCGCTGAGTTACTCCAGCACTCTGTGAAACGTCACCTATCCTAGTTCTCCACAGATGCTGCCTGACCCGCTGAGTTACTCCAGCACTCTGTGAAACGTCACCTATCCATGTTCTCCACAGATGCTGCCTGACCCGCTGAGTCGCTGCAGCATCTGTGTCTGTTTAAGGCCACTGAGAATATTCTTTTCGAAATTCTCTGGGAAGACAAACAATGTGAACTGAAAATATTGCTCACCACCGTAAAAAAGTCAATGAGCTAAGATAAGGGTTGTGAAGTTTTGCATCTGGAGAAACAGAATCGAGGAGGTGCTGTCATATGGGATCTCAGTGTGGTTGTGGTTTAGACTTGGTTCTGGATTGCATTATCGAAATGATTTAACAGCCTCTGATGAAGGGCATCGTAAATTTACCTTTGCTTTCCCAGAGGTGAGAGGTGACAGGTAGAAGGAGTGATTTGAGAAGCTAGGAGTTGGTTCACTGAAGCAGAGAAAGTTTAAGGGTGACCCGATATAGATGTTGAAGATTATGAAGGGTTATAAGAGTGTAAGTGGTGATAGATTACGCCCATTGGTTAGTGATGCTGTAACGAGAGATTTTGATCACAACTGCATAACGGAGGAGAGGGAATCTCGCTGAGGTCATTCTGCTTTTGTCTCCAACACGGTGTGTCATTACTGATCTCCAGCTTAGAGCACCGAGCAAGCAGCAGTCCATCCCTGGCTCCACCAATCATTCTGACTACAATTAGTGTTAAATCAGAGAGTAGGAATTACAGAGGCATCGAAGGAAATCACACCATGCCAGGAGCCAAGGCCGCTGCTTAGTTGCACTATTATTGTTTGTTTTGTATGTGTGCGTATGTTCCTATATATATTTCGTTTAGATTAGAGATACAGCATTGAAACAGGCCCTTCAGTCCACCGAGTCCGCGCCGACCAGCGATCCCCGCACACTAACACTATCCCACACACACTAGGGACAATTTACACTTCCACCAAGCCGATTAATCCACAAACCTGTACGTCGTTTGGAATGTGGGAGGAAACCGAAGATCTCGGAGGAAACCCACGCAGGTCACGGGGAGAACGTACAAACTCTGTACAGACAGCACCCGTAGTCGGGATCGAACCCGGGCCTCCGGCGCCAGAAGCGCTGTAAGGCAGCGCTGTAAGGTTGCTTGACCGTGCCGCCCTGTGGTCTATATATATGTCTATATAACTAAAAGTCTCTTCTTGACCACTTTCTGTTTGCGCTGTATATTGATTTTAGAAAAAACACTACAATATATCGCTATGATTTTTTGGCCATCTTACTCACAGTCCTCCTCCGCTGAGGCAGCCCCGAGGATTTTTCCCATTGATGAAAAATAAAAAAGTTATGAGTGTTTAAAAAATCTTGAGATCAGCTGATTGGTCCTCTCACCTGTCAATCACCATTATGAAGGTAACGCCCCTTCCGGGGGTGGGGGTGGGGCAGGACTATAAAACCCCAGATGCCTGGACGTGAGTCAGTCACTATGGAAGATCGCGAGGGAGAGTCCACAACTGTGATTCGAAGCTGTGAATCAACTGAACTGTGAGTCTGCAATGTACTTGCAATAAATGATTTGTTAGCCCTTAATGATAATGCAATGAGTTGTTTGGCAATTTGGTGGCCTGCAATGCTATGAAATTGAATTTGGTTGCCTGCACTCTTCCTGAAATGCTGAGAAATTGAATGTGGTGGCTTGCATTCTGCCTGAATTGCTATGAAATTGAGTTTGGTGGCCTGCACCCTGCCTGAGATGCTATGAAATTGAGTTTGGTGGCCTGCACTCTGCCTGAGATGCTATGAAATTGAGTTTGGTGGCCTGCACTCTGCCTGAAAAGCTATGCAATTGAGTTTGGTGGCCTGCACTCCACCTGAAATGCTATGGAATTGAGTTTGGTAGCCTGCACTCTGCCCGAAATGCTATGGAATTGATTTTGGCGCCCTGCACTCTGCGTGACATGCTATGCAATTGAGTTTGGTGGCCTACACTCTGCCAGAACATGCTATGCAATTGATTTTGGTGGCCTGCACTTTGCCTGAGATGCTATGAAATTGAGTTTGTTGGCCTGCACTCTGCCTGAGATGCTATGGAATTGAGTTAGGTAGCCTGCACTCTGCCCAAAATGCTATGGAATTGAGTTTGGTGGCCTGCACTCTGCCTGAGACGCCAGGAAATTGAGTTTGGTGGCCAGTACTCAGCTTGAAATGGAATTTCAAGCAATAGCCATGTGAACTGCCAGACCACCAGCCCTGAGCTGCCAGTCCACCAGCACTGAGTGACTGAGCTGCCAGCCCACCAGGCCTGAGTGACTGAGCTGCCAGCCCACCAGGCCTGAGTGACTGAGCTGCCAGCCCACCAGTCCAGAGTGACTGCGTTGCCAGCCCACCAGGCCTGAGTGACTGAGCTGCCAGCCCACCGTGCCTGAGTGACTAAGCTGCCAGCCTACCAGGCCTGAGTGACTGAGCTGCCAGCCTACCAGGCTTGAGTGACTAAGCTGCCAGCCCGCCGTGCCTGAGTGACTGAGTTGCCAGCCCAAGAATCCATTCGGCCCACAATGTCCATACTAGCCCTCTGGAAACCAGTCCCTTCGGCCCACAACACCCATATTAGCGTTCCAGAAAGCCCCCACAGGCCACCAATATTGGAATTGGTGGAGAGGTGGAATATTGCATTGGGGGACCAGCCCTCCCGTGTGAACATGGGACCCAATGGGTCCTACTTAGTCTAGTCAGGGATAAAGTTATGGAGAAGTTTAAAGCAGGGTTAGGTTATAAAAACATATCCCAAGCTTTGAACATCTCACGGAGCACTGTTCAATCCATCATCCGAAAATGGAAAGAGTATGGCACAACTGCAAACCTACCAAGACATGGCCGTCCACCTAAACTGACAGGCCGGGCAAGGAGAGCATTGATCAGAGAAGCAGCCAAGAGGCCCATGGTAACTCTGGAGGAGCTGCAGAGATCCACAGCTCAGGTGGGAGAATCTGTCCACAGGACAACTATTAGTCGTGCACTCCACAAATCGGGCCTTTATGGAAGAGTGGCAAAAAGAAAGCCATTGTTGAAACAAAGCCATAAGAAGTCCCGTTTGCAGTTTGCCACAAACCATGTGGGGGGGACAGCAAACATGTGGAGGAAGGTGCTCTGGTCTGATGAGACCAAAATTGAAGTTTTTGGCCTAAATGCAAAACGCTATGTGTGGCGGAAAACTAACACTGCACATCACCCTGAACACACCATCCCCACTGTGAAACATGGTGGTGGCAGCATCATGCTGTGGGGATGCTTTTCTTCAGCAGGGACAGGGAAGCTGGTCAGAGTTGATGGGAAGATGGATGGAGCCAAATACAGGGCAATCTTGGAAGAAAACCAGTTAGTCTGCAAAAGACTTGAGACTGGGGCGGAGGTTCACCTTCCAGCAGGACAACGACCCTAAACATACAGCCAGAGCTACAATGGAATGGTTTAGATCAAAGCATATTCATGTGTTAGAATGGCCCAGTCAAAGTCCAGACCTAAATCCAATTGAGAATCTCTGGCAAGACTTGAAAATTGCTGTTCACAGACGCTCTCCATCCAATCTGACTGAGCTTGAGCTATTTTGCAAAGAAGAATGGGCAAAAATTTCAGTCTCTAGATGTGCAAAGCTGGTAGAGACATACCCAAACGACTTGCAGCTGTAATTGCAGCGAAAGGTGGTTCTACAAAGTATTGACTCAGGGGGGCTGAATATTTTTGCACGCCACACTTTTCAGTTTTTTATTTGTAATAAAATTTGGAAACCATGTATCATTTTCCTTCCACTTCACAATTATGCGCCACTTTGTGTTGGTCTATCACATAAAATCCCAATCAAATACATTTACGTTTGTGGTTGTAACGTGACAAAATGTGGAAAAGTTCAAGGGGTACGAAAACTTTTGCAAGCCACTGTGTATATATATATATATACATATATGTGTATTTGAGAGTGTGTCTATGTACACAAACACTGATCTTTTTTTTCTCTCGTTTATTATATTGTTTACAGTCTACTATGTTTACATTTTGTGTTGTGCCGCTTCAAGTAAGAATAGTAAGATTAAATGAGAACTTACCAGTTTGAAGTTTGATCCTAGTTACGATGAGGGATTTCATGAAGACCCCGCCAGCACGCATGCGCGACATTCTTCAAAGCAGCGGTGTGGAATCACAGATAACAGCAATGACTGAAGATAGTAAGATTTAAGAGACTCTAATTACCAGTTGACCTTATGATAGAGGGTTGGGAGCGGAGGGCACGAAATCCCTCATTGTAACTCCTCATAAATAAGGATCAAACTTCAAACTGGTAAGTTCTCATTTAATCTTACTATTTTACTTCGGTCACATGAGTGACTTTGTGAAGATTTCAAAGCTCTGTGATTCAATGCCCTGGACCTCGTCCATGCTCACACACTGCCGTAATTACTGATGGAGGAAGTGTGTTAACGTATTTCAGACTTGAAAAAGCTGAAAAATAATAACGTATTTATTAATACAAACAAAAACCCCTGAACACGGGGACAACAGTTTAGGGAACAGCACTTAAAACTGACTCCGCAAACGTTGCGGGAACGGCCACAGGTTCGTTATAAAAACGCTGAAATGTAGTTTCACTGGCCCAGCCCGCTGTTGCGAGGACATGATCCATGGGCACCTCCATGGTCCTCGCCGCTGATGTGGATGCAGCCCTGGTATAATGAGATTGAATAATGTTAATGTCTTACCTGCTGCACCAAATACCACCCTGAGCCACCTGGAGATAGTCTGCACCGTCACCCTGTGATGTGGGTTTCCATGGCTGATAAACAGACCCGTCTCCATACATCCTGATGGTGTGTGTGACATTGATATAATGTCGGAGATAGGTGGCTATACAGAGTCTTACATCAACGAGGTATGCTAGGAATTCCATTTTCAGTCCTGTAGTGCCAGGTCTGTGTTGTTTAAGCAACTCATCTATAAAGAACATCACTTTATTGGGGGCCGAGACCATTCTATCCAGTTTTAGTTTCTGTAGAGTCTGGACCCATTGTGCTGTGGTCAGTGCCATTGCCAACACCACTTTGAAGGTGAGTTAGTCCAGTGGTAAACCCGTCATAGGTGACCAGCTCCTGAGTAGGGACAACACCCCTATATCCCAGGTGATATTATATCGTGGTCGGGGAGGGTTGGAATTGAATACACCCCTCATAGTTTGGATACCAGCTGGTGAGATCCCACTCCAATGTTGAGATAGGATGACAGTGCACTCCTGGCACTGTTTATGGCACTGTAACTGAGGGCCTCATCAAAATGAAGGCCCGCGAGGAATTCGAGCACATTGGAGATTGTAGCAGAGTTGTAGGTGGTCTTGTCCGGCTACAGAAGGCCTCCCACTTCCTTATGTGGGTGAGGTACTGTTTCCTTGTGGACTCTCTGCACGATGCTGTGATGATGTCCATGGTTCTTGTAGACAGCCCGAATTCCAACATTGGCCTCTTCAGAACCTGCAACCAACAGGTTCAGATGACCATGGCATGGATGATATTCCCCTGTTATGGATTGGTCACCAAATTCGGGCATTTGGTACCTGTGCCCATGGTTCTTTATCATATTGAGGACCACCGGGTACCATGGTTGTGTGGGCCAGTTGAGTATTATCAGCATACCTGATGCAGAATCTAGTTGATTTTTCTGCAATACGCGACTGATGAGTCAGAATGGGGGAAAAGCATAAAAAACCCATTCCCCCAACGTAGCGAGAACGTGTCCATCGCCACTGCCCCAGGACCTGGTTCCCAAGAGACATATGTCGGTATCTGATGGTTCAACCTGGACGTAAAGAGGTCGCTATCTGGTGTTCCATATTTGGCTATAATTTTAGCAAATATTTGGGGGTTCAACATCCGCTCGATGTCGTTATTAAATACTCGTGACCTGGTGTCCGCCACTGTATTGAGCTTACCCGGAAGGTACGTAGCTGATATCCAAATATTTCTTTCAATACACCAGAGCCAAATTAAATTTGTCAATTCATCACAAGATATTGACTTGATACCACCCATATGGTTTAAATACGCCACCTCAGTGGTATTATTTATTTGAAGATGGACATGCGTATGATGCAGATTAGTGCAGTAAGCCCGCAGCCCGTGAAATGCTCCCAGTATTTCCAAATAGTTTATACCTTGTGATTGAAGAAGAGTAGACTCGTGCAAATCCCCTCTGCCGCCACAACTTGAAGTGGTGTCGGTAGCTCCCCAGCCCTGGGTGCTTGCGTCGGTTTGTAACCTTTTAATGCTGAGATTTTTGCTCTTTCCAAGTTTTGATAGTAACAACGGCCCAAATTGTGCAGCTGGAATGTAGCTCCAAGCTTCCCAATCACCCGAGCAGCATGTCTAATAGTCGGTTTCCTGGCGCAAGCAAGGCTGTTACATGCCTCTATTATATCTGTTGCTTTGTTCCCTGGGATAGTGACAATCAGAACCCCATGCATCCCAGAATGTACGCAACCTCCCTCCTACTTGTGAGGTTATACATGCAGTACTCCCAAGAGAACCAGACCCCCTTACCTCCATGGTTACCGGTGGGGCGTGATGTTCTGGGCTTGTTTGTAGCCTCTGTGAGCACCTGTTCCTGCAGCTGGTGTATGGTTCTGCTGTGTGTCTCCTAGATCCTAGGGACACACTCTCTTGATGGATAAGGTCCTGTTCGAACAGCTGCTCGACCATACGCTCTATACGAGCCATGCTACCGCCGCCGCTATCTGCGGACGGCAAGTCGACTTCCCCAGGTTCTCCAGAACTACTGGGCTTCTACCAACGGACTGCACCTTGTCGAGGTGAT
Organism: Raja brachyura; assembly: GCA_963514005.1. The sequence goes on along the minus strand of OY740821.1, from coordinate 6,885,511 downwards.
GTCTAGGGTACGTTGGCAGGTAGTCGCTGCCTGCCGCTCCTGCGAGGCTACATGACTCCCACGTGGATTTGCCGCTAGTCCGCCGTCTTCCGGACTGTAGCGGTCCGCCTGTCTGGTAGGACAGAAGCAGAGACGAGTCGGTGCCAGCCGCCGCAGCGGGGCTCCCTGACATCCACGTGGGCTTACCGCCAATCCCGGTTATACGGGACTGAGACGGCGCATAGTCGCTGCCAGCCGCCTCAGCGGGGCCACACGACCGATATACACTGCCACCGGCCTGCACTCTGGCAGCTTGCCCCGGTGGTGAGCCTGTACCTCCCGCTCCTGCGGGGCTCCCCGACCTCCCAGCAGGTACATCACCGGTCCGCGATCTGGCAGAGTTCCCCGGTGGCATGTCGATGCCGGGCGCTGCAGCGGGGCTTCTCGACCTCGGTGCAGCTTTCCCCCTCTGGAGACCTGTAACAGAGGGGAAACATAACGTGCCGTTGAACGAGGCACGGGTTTACGCACCTGTTTTCCGCTGGCCCGGTGATGTCTGGGCGATAGCGGTAGGGAGTCAGGGTCTTGCCTACCCTGCTCCCGCGCGGTGCTCCGACCAACGTGCGGCTCCCTGGCCTGCTGCCGTGGAGAGTCGGGCCCTGTCAACTGAACAGGGCTCCACAACTTCCGCGTTCTTTTCCCGGCCCGCGGAGCGGGTGCTGACGGTGTTGCGGACAGCTCCGGGGATTGTGGCCAAGTCCCGTGGCCCTTGGAGGCATGCTTCGATGCCTTCATTCTGGACTCCCTGTCCATCGTTTCTTTAAGCAAAGTCTACTACAGTAGCTAAGCAACTCAAGGTTAGTATAACTTACCTGAGGGCCTTATTGAAGCTGCCGGTGGAGGAGCGCACTCCCCCCCCCCTCCCCCCCCAGCTCCCATGGTGACCAGACTCTCATGCGGGAATATATACTGCCTCTAAGGGCAAGTCTCCCGCCTATGTTGCGAGTCGGGGCCCCGGCTCTGTCTTCGGTACCCGCGAATGGCAGTCTCTCTGCTGGTTCACGGGCTTGCCCGACTTCCAGGTAGCGTTGCCGTCAACCCGCGGTGATCCTGCGGGCTGCGGTGTTGAGTCGGGCTGCCGCTCTGCCGTTCCTACAAACAGCGAGTCTGGGAGCCTGGACCCTCCTGGGTCAACGGGCTTGCCCGACTCCGGCCTATTGCTGCCGCCGCTGACTGCCCGCATCCTGCGGTCCACAGTCAGTCTCGAAGAGGCCCGTGGAGTACTCCATCACGCAGAGTCCCTCTGATTCCTGTCGGAAAGAAATCCCGACCGCAGGTTTGTTTCCTTACCTGCAGGTCCGTTGCAGTAGAGGAGCAACTCCTCCCTGCCTGTCGCCTCGGATGCGGTCGACGATATGTCGCGCATGCGTGCTGGCGGGGTCTTCACGAAGTCACTCACGTGACTCCGAAGTAAAATGTAATTGTTCTATCTGGGACATATCTGGGACAATAATACACTCTTGACTCTCTTGTCTTGACTAATCTCCAAGCCTTTCTCAGCAGTGTCCACAAATCAGAATTTGTATTCAGAATTTAATTTTGACTCATATTAGCAGCAAGTGCAGAAACAGAGTGCCGGAGTAACTCAGCGGGTCAGGCAGCATCTGTGGAGAACATGGATAGGTGACGTTTCACAGAGTGCCGGAGTAACTCAGCGGGTCAGGCAGCATCTGTGGAGAACATGGATAGGTGACGTTTCACAGAGTGCCGGAGTAACTCAGCGGGTCAGGCAGCATCTGTGGAGAACATGGATAGGTGACGTTTCACACAGTGCTGGAGTAACTCAGCGGGTCAGGCAGCATCTGTGGAGAACATGGATAGGTGACGTTTCACAGAGTGCCGGAGTAACTCAGCGGGTCAGGCAGCATCTGTGGAGAACATGGATAGGTGACGTTTCACAGAGTGCTGGAGTAACTCAGCGGGTCAGGCAGCATCTGTGGAGAACATGGATGGGTGACGTTTCACAGAGTGCTGGAGTAACTCAGCGGGTCAGGCAGCATCTGTGGAGAACATGGATAGGTGACGTTTCACAGAGTGCTGGAGTAACTCAGCGGGTCAGGCAGCATCTGTGGAGAACATGGATAGGTGACGTTTCACAGAGTGCTGGAGTAACTCAGCGGGTCAGGCAGCATCTGTGGAGAACATGGATGGGTGACGTTTCACAGAGTGCTGGAGTAACTCAGCGGGTCAGGCAGCATCTGTGGAGAACATGGATAGGTGACGTTTCACAGAGTGCTGGAGTAACTCAGCGGGTCAGGCAGCATCTGTGGAGAACATGGATAGGTGACGTTTTCCCCACAGCCATCAGGCTATTAAACTTGGCTCGGAACTCTGAACATTAATATGCCTCCATCTGTTATTTGCACTTTATTAATTTATTAATTCACGTGTGTATTTACGTATATAATTGTAGTCAATGCCTACTATGTTCTGTTGTGCTATTGAAAGAAAGATTTTCATTGTCCTTCAGGGACACGTGACAATATACTCTTTTGACTTTGACTTTGACTTTGGGTGGGGACCCTTCTTCAGGCTGAGGGAGGATTCCAACCAGAAACGTCATCTATTCCTTCTCTTCAGAGATGCTGCATGACCCGCTGAGTTATTCCAGCATTTTGTGTCTATCTTCGATATTATCTCTTAGGGTCATGGTGTCGTAGAGATAGAATCATCGAAAAACAGGTGCAGGAGGAGGCCATTTGGCCCTTCGAGCCAGCACCGCCATTCAATGTGGTCATTGCTGATCATCCACAATCAGTACCCCGTTCCTGCCTTCTCCCCATATCCCTTGATTCCGTTATCTAACTCTCTCTTGAAAACATTGCGATTAATTTTCATCCAAGTGACTTTACAAATCAGTTACCAAGAGTTAACAGTTTGCAACACAGTTCAAACTGTCTTTCAACATGAGCCGAAAGTAAACTGTTCCTTTGGCATGCTCTGCGATGGCAACATTTCACGGAGTATTGAACTTACGGAGCAACAGTGATCAGTCAATTTCAACGGGTGCCATGTCCCCAAAGGGTCAGGAGAATGGAACTTTTAAAGTATGAAGTGCATGAGAGACAAGTGTTGTTTCACGACACATTTGATGCTGAAAAAAAGAATGTGTCGACTGGACTTGTATTCACTGGAATTTAGAAGGGTGAGAGGGGATCTGATAGAAACATATACAATTATTAAGGGATCGGACAGGCTAGATGCAGGAACAATGTTCCCCAATGTTGGGGAAGTCCAGAACCAGGGGTCACACATTTTAAGAATAAGGGGTCGGCCATTTCGGACTGATATGAGGAAAAACCTTTTCACCCAGAGAGTTGTGAATCTGTGTAATTCTCTGCCACAGAAGCAGTGGAGGCCGATTCACTGGATGTTTTCGAGACAGAGTGAGATTTAACTTGTAGGGCTAAGGGAATCAAGGGATATGGGGGGAAAGCAGGAAATGGGTACTGGTTGTGGATGGTCAGCCATGATCACATTGAACGGCAGTGCTGGCTCGAAGGGCCAAATTGCCTACTGCGGCACCTATTTTTTATGTTTCTAAATCAAAGCCCCTTTTCAGATGTAATTGTCAATTTTGGACACTTGTGATCATTGACACAGGTGGTGTCTGATCTTATGTTGCAACAGATTCAGCTATAAACTGATGTCACAATGCAACCAAAAATCCTCTTCTGATTTCAGGATAATTGCTCCGTCTCATCGCATGCACCTGCACCAGAAATGCAGTGCTGCACGGTGACGCAGCGGTAGAGTTGCTGCCTTGCAGCGCCAGAGACCCGGGATCCATCCCGACTACAGGTGCTGTCTGTACGGAGTTTGCACGTTCTCCCCGTGACCTGCGTGGGTTTTCTCCGAGATCTTCGGTTTCCTCCCACACTCCAAAGACGTGCAGGTTTGCAGGTTCATTGGGTTGGTGTGTGTGTAAATTGTCCCTAGTGTGAGTAGGATAGTGTTCGTGTGCGGGGATCACTGGTCGGCGCGGGGTCGCTGGGCCGAAAGGCCTGTTTCCGTGCTGTACCTCTAAACTAAACTAAACATTTTGTGCTGCCTCGGGAAAGCAACTGGAGATGTCCCACCCCGGCCGGTCATTCATTCTTCTCCCCGTTCCCGTCCGGCAGAAGGGACAGAAGCTTGAAAGCCCCGCACCACCAGACTCAGGAACAGCTTCTTCCCCTCTGTTATCAGGCTTCTGAACGGCCCTTCCACAAGCTAGGGTACTGTCCGATTCACCTCGACCCCATTGCAGACATTGGACTCTGTCTGTGGAACTGATGCGCTACAATGCTGAAACAAAGAACCGCAGATGCTGGTTTATACCAAAGAGAGACATAAAGTGCGTGAGTAACTCACTCTGAAGAAAGATCCCGACCCGAAACGTCACCCACCCTCTTTCTCCACAGATGCTGCCTGACCCGCTGAGTTACTCCAGCACTCTGTGAAACGTCACGTATCCATGTTCTCCACAGATGCTGCCTGACCCGCTGAGTTACTCCAGCACTCTGTGAAACGTCACCTATCCATGTTCCCCACAGATGCTGCCTGACCCGCTGAGTTACTCCAGCACAGCCTAAAGTTGTTGGACAACTTGTTCTATTTGATCTTCTGTTTGTGCACGTCGAGTTGATTGCATTAGTCGAAACAGGGTTGCAATCTTCCACCCCCCAAGGGATGTGAGGCAGCAACTCTACCGCTGCGCCACCGTGCCGGCCCGCCAGGTGTGGACTCGCACAAAGACGGGGCCTTTTCAGGACAACAGATTCCTTTCCCCGAAAGAAATGGGTGAACCAGATAAGTTATTAAAACAATCCAGTAGTTTTATGGTTGCCAATATTAAGATTAAACATGTTTTGGGAATTTGAACTGCTTAATTACCTGAATGTAGACTTCTAAATGAGTGAATTTGAGTTCATGTCTGTAAATCATAGACACATAAAGATACTGGTCCAGAAATCTGCATGTCTAAGTGGCTCTATTGAGTCCCACAGACACTGGCTACATACAGACTGCTGAAAGAGGTTAAGTGGATGAAATCTACTGTCATATTGTGTTAGACATTATCACCATTACAGTATCCAGAGGGGTTGTGAGGACAGAGAAAAAAGCTTTTTAAAATGTCACCATTAGTTTAGTTTAGAGATACAGGGCGGAAACAGGCCCTTCGGCCCACCAACTGTGCGCCAACCAGCGATCTCCACACACTAACACTAGCAATGTTACAAAATTTTGAGATTTTAAAAATCAAGTCTGCAATTTATCCCATCAGATAAAGCATACAAAGACGTTTAATTTGACACCTAATTCACTTTCATATCTTCAGTATTAAGAAAGTTATGGCCATTTTCATACTCGGAAATTAGCATCTTGTTCCCCATTGCCTTTCCATTGACTTAACTCAAAAGCTGTGATCTGGAACAGTTAAAAGCCCATAACTTTCTTAAAAATTAAGAGAACTCAATGAAATTTTCAGTTATTATAGATTGGAGCATTCTGAAACAAATATGAACAAATCTTACTTGGGTGACCTGAAATTAAAGCATATAATTAGTTAGTTATCTAATTGTAGCTAATTACAAAATTCAATGAGTAGATCTAAACCTCTATCCATTTCTTAAGAAAAGATAAACTTTTTAAAAATTGCCTAAGTGTCCAAATAACATTTACACAATAATCCACAATATAACATAATTTTTAAATCTCATTTTCATGAATTTCTAGGCCAAATGGAAGGAATTTTGTGTTTAATGCCTGTAAATTAATGGCCATTTAAATCAACTAGCGAGTGGGTTTTAGTGGAATGCGGTGGATTGGAACGTTGTGGTTTGCGGTGAAGTCGGGAGGAAAAATACTGTTGGTTCATATATTTTTTTGGACCCCATTTCGCAACATGAAAATGTGATTAAAGCTTCCCTAAGAGCCAACTTTTAATATAAAAATAAACTGTGTACCTTTTTTTCTCCCCTACGCAAAATCCTTCCCGTTGTCGGCGCTCACGGCTTTTGAAGGTGATTTTTAAATTACTCTAGATAATAAATAATCTAGCGTAATTTAAAAATACCTTCATGAATGAAATGTCAGAGAGATTTTTCTTCCGCAACAAAATCGCCCGACATGGATCGATTTTCCCTGTCTGTAGAAAAACGGCACTTTAAGCCCGCCCCCCTCTGAAAGGCGCCAAAGTCACGCACACGGGGAGCAGCAGAACTGCAGCGCTGCTCAAGGTAAGTTTTGTAACATACCTACTAACACTATCCTAAACACTGGGCACAATTTACAATGTAAAATTTGCAATTAACCTACAAACCTGCACGTCTTTAGAGTGTGGGAGGAAACCAAAGATCTTGGAGGAAACCCCATGGTTTTGGTTCTGAAAACTACTGTTTACGTTTCTTTTCTCCCAATAAGCCAATGAAATTCACCGGTCAGCACCGGCTACAACCTACGAGAGCCTCCGAGAACCTCCGACCTCCTGGCGACTCGCTAGGACCTTCTGGCGACCTACCTACGGCACGAGAATTCTCGCTACCCTCCGTGGCGGCTTCATTCTCGTCACTGCTAATCTTTCAACATGTTGAAAAATTCACGGTGACCATAATGAGGCCGAAACTAGTTCCCAGAATGCGGGAACTCTTCACGACCATGTGGCGACCATGTGACGGCTGCATAGTCTCCTGCAGTCGCCTGAAAGGTCGCCTAAGTGCGACAGGACCATCACCCTCTGCTTCCTTCCATGGAGCCAATCTGTTATCCATTCAGCTATCTCTCCTTGGATCCCATGCGATCTAACCTTCCAGAGCAGCCCACCATGCGGAACCTTGTCGAAAGCCTTACTGAAGTCCATGTACACAACATCTACAGCTCTGCCATCATCAACATTTTTTGTCATGTCTTCAAAAAACTCAATCAGATTTGTGAGACACGACCTCCCACATCTGATCACGGCTGTGACATCCTCCTCAACCAACAATGCAACCCCCCCTCCTCTTTTCCCCTCACCCCTGTCTGTCCTGAAGCTCCTGTACCCCGGAACATTGAGCTGCCAGTCCTGTCCCTCCTTTAACCAGGTTTCAGTCGTGGCTACAACGTCCCAGTTGCTCGTACCTATCCACGCCCTAAGCTCATCTGCCTTAGCCGTCAGGCCCGTTGCATTAAAACATGTGCAGTTTAAACCAACCCTCCTTCCTTGCTCTCCACCTTTCAGCTGCCTATTCTGTCCACTAACCTTTCCCACACCATCCTCCATACCAACTTCTAGCCTCTCACATGCCTGTGTCCTGCACGAGATCCCATCCCCCTGTCAATCTAGTTTAAACCCTCCCGTGTACCATTAGCAAACCTGCCCGCTTGGATGTTGGTCCCCCTCCAGTTTAGACGCAACCCGTCCGTTTTATACAGGTCACCCCTGCCCTGGAAGAGATCCCAATGATCCAGAAATCTGAATCCCTGCCCCAATTCCTCAGCCACACATTCATTTTGCCTATCTTCCTGTTCACTAGCACGAGGTACTGGAAGCAATTCTGAGATCACTACCCTGCAGGTCCTGCTTTTCAGTCTTTTCCCCAATTCCGTAAACTCGTGATGCACAACCTCCTCCCCCTTCCTGCATACATCGTTGATGCCAACAGGCACAACAAACCTCCGGCTGCTCCCCCTCCCTCTCGAGGATGGCATGCAGACGCTCCGAGATGTCCTGGACCCTGGCACCAATGAGGCAACACACCATCCTGGAGTCTCGCCTGCTGCCGCAGAATCTCCTGTCCGCACCTCTAACAATGGAGTCACCCACCACTATGCCTCTGCCTGCCGTCACTCTTCCCCGTTGAGCCTCAGCATCAGGGTTGGAGTCACAGCTCTGGCTGCCACTCAATCTTGTCGTTGGCTCTGACAGCCCCCAAGCGGGTGTACCTGTTTTCAATAGATACAGCCACCGGGGTCTCCTGCACTCCACGTTTCCACATCGAGACCCACCTTCGCTCTTCCAGTATCCTCGGTGTGACAACCTCACTGTAGGTGCTGTCCAGGAAACTCTCATGTTCCCGGATGGCCCTGAGGTCATTCAGCTGCTGCTCCAGTTCCCCAACACGCTCATTCAGGAGCTGCACCTGGACACAATCTCCGCAGGTGTAGTTGTCAGAAGTACCAGTGGTATCTCTGTCTTTCCACATCCTGCAGGAAACACACTGTAACAACCTGCCCGCCATTACTCCAGTGGACAAAATCACCAATTACGAATGAGACACACTCAGAGTGGAGTGAAACCTATTCCTTTCGCTGCTGCCGATAGCCTCGTTCTGCACTGCAATGTGTCACAAGTTTAAATATCGAACATACGCAGAACTGGTTCAAGTGTAACCTCCCCGCCGATGACTCTTGAGGTGAAGACTCACACTTTACCTTCCAAGGCACTTCACCTCGACAAGCTAGGGACAATTTACAATGATACCGATCCGTCTCTGGAGGAAACCGGAGCACCCGGGGAAAACCCACGCAGGTCACGGGGAGAACGTACAAACTCCGTACAGACAGCGCCCGTAGTCGGGATGGAACCCGGGTCTCTGGCGCTGAGAGGCAGCAACTCTACCGCTGCGCCACCGTGACTGAACCAATGAAACCATTAAAACCTACAGATACAAACTGAAGGTAGACACGGAGTGCTGGAGTAACTCAGCGGGTCAGGCAGCATCTGTGGAGAACATGGATAGGTGACGTTTCACAGAGTGCTGGAGTAACTCAGCGGGTCAGGCAGCATCTGTGGAGAACATGGATAGGTGACGTTTCACAGAGTGCTGGAGTAACTCAGCGGGTCAGGCAGCATCTGTGGGGAACATGGATAGGTGACGTTTCACAGAGTGCTGGAGTAACTCAGCGGGTCAGGCAGCATCTGTGGAGAACATGGATAGGTGACGTTTCACAGAGTGCTGGAGTAACTCAGCGGGTCAGGCAGCATCTGTGGAGAACATGGATAGGTGACGTTTCACAGAGTGCTGGAGTAACTCAGCGGGTCAGGCAGCATCTGTGGAGAACATGGATAGGTGACGTTTCACAGAGTGCTGGAGTAACTCAGCGGGTCAGGCAGCATCTGTGGAGAACATGGATAGGTGACGTTTCACAGAGTGCTGGAGTAACTCAGCGGGTCAGGCAGCATCTGTGGAGAACATGGATAGGTGACGTTTCACAGAGTGCTGGAGTAACTCAGCGGGTCAGGCAGCATCTGTGGAGAACATGGATAGGTGACGTTTCACAGAGTGCTGGAGTAACTCAGCGGGTCAGGCAGCATCTGTGGAGAACATGGATAGGTGACGTTTCACAGAGTGCTGGAGTAAGTCAGCGGGTCAGGCAGCATCTGTGGAGAACATGGATAGGTGACGTTTCACAGAGTGCTGGAGTAACTCAGCGGGTCAGGCAGCATCTGTGGAGAACATGGATAGGTGACGTTTCACAGAGTGCTGGAGTAACTCAGCGGGTCAGGCAGCATTTGTGGAGAACATGGATAGGTGACGTTTCACAGAGTGCTGGAGTAACTCAGCGGGTCAGGCAGCATCTTTGGAGAACATGGATAGGTGACGTTTCACAGAGTGCTGGAGTAACTCAGCGGGTCGGGCAGCATCTGTGGAGAACATGGATAGGTGACGTTTCACAGAGTGCTGGAGTAACTCAGCGGGTCAGGCAGCATCTGTGGAGAACATGGATAGGTGACGTTTCACAGAGTGCTGGAGTAACTCAGCGGGTCAGGCAGCATCTGTGGAGAACATGGATAGGTGACGTTTCACAGAGTGCTGGAGTAACTCAGCGGGTCAGGCAGCATCTGTGGAGAACATGGATAGGTGACGTTTCACAGAGTGCTGGAGTAACTCAGCGGGTCAGGCAGCATTTGTGGAGAACATGGATAGGTGACGTTTCACAGAGTGCTGGAGTAACTCAGCGGGTCAGGCAGCATCTGTGGAGAACATGGATAGGTGACGTTTCACAGAGTGCTGGAGTAACTCAGCGGGTCGGGCAGCATCTGTGGAGAACATGGATAGGTGACGTTTCACAGAGTGCTGGAGTAACTCAGCGGGTCAGGCAGCATCTGTGGAGAACATGGATAGGTGACGTTTCACAGAGTGCTGGAGTAACTCAGCGGGTCAGGCAGCATCTGTGGAGAACATGGATATATGACGTTTCACAGAGTGCTGGAGTAACTCAGCGGGTCAGGCAGCATCTGTGGAGAACATGGATAGGTGACGTTTCACAGAGTGCTGGAGTAACTCAGCGGGTCAGGCAGCATCTGTGGAGAACATGGATAGGTGACGTTTCACAGAGTGCTGGAGTAACTCAGCGGGTCAGGCAGCATCTGTGGAGAACATGGATAGGTGACGTTTCACAGAGTGCTGGAGTAACTCAGCGGGTCAGGCAGCATCTGTGGAGAACATGGATAGGTGACGTTTCACAGAGTGCTGGAGTAACTCAGCGGGTCAGGCAGCATCTGTGGAGAACATGGATAGGTGACGTTTCACAGAGTCCTGGAGTAACTCAGCGGGTCAGGCAGCATCTGTGGAGAACATGGATAGGTGACGTTTCACAGAGTGCTGGAGTAACTCAGCGGGTCAGGCAGCATCTGTGGAGAACATGGATAGGTGACGTTTCACAGAGTGCTGGAGTGTGTGCTGACCCGCTGAGTTACTCCAGCACTCTGTCTATTCCCTGCAAATACTAGGTGGATACACCTGATGGAGGGTTTGATTGGGACAGGAACTGACAATGGCTAGAGGTGAAAAGGAGATAAAATGGTGTCAGCATGCCATTGCTTGTGTCTTAACTTGCCTGACTGGCATTGACCAATGAATTCAGCAGTAAACCTTTAAGAGATACAGCATGGAAACAGGCCCTTTGGCCAACCGAGACCGCGCAGACCAGCGATCCCCACGTACATTAGCCCTATCTTACACACACTAGGGCCAATTGACAATTTACAATTTACTGAAGCCAATTAACCTACAAACCTGTAGTGCGGGGGGAAACCGGAGCACCCGGAGAAAACCCACGCAGGCCACGGGGAGAACGTGCAAACTCCGTACAGACAGCTCCCGTAGTCGGCATCGAACCCGGGTCTCTGGCGCTGTGAGGCAGCAACACCACCGTGACGATCACTAATGTGATGGGCGGATACAGTACAACTGATGGAGATTTGGTCGGCAATTGGGTGGTCGATTGCTCGAGATGAAAAGGAGACACAAGGATGCCAGGCAAGGAGATCGGAGGAGTGAAATAGTGGAATGTAAAGGTATAGAGGGAGAGATACGGGTGGACGGGGATGGGGGGGAAGGGGGAAAGGAGGGGGAGGGGGTGGCGAGGACAAAGGGGAAGGTGTGCTTCCAAAAATTGGAGGATTCACCGTTCATACCGAAGGTAGACACTAAATGGTGGAGTAACTCAGCGGGACAGGCAGCATCTCTGGAGAGAAGGAATGGGTGACGTTTCAGGTCGAGACCCTTCTTCAGATTGGGTTCATACCGTTGGGTTGTAAGCTACCCAAGCAGAAGACGAGGTGCTGTTCCTCCAGTTTGCGAAACATATGAGAGGAATAGATCGGGTAGATGCACAGAACCTCTTGCACCAGAGTAAGGGATCGAGGACCAGAGGACATAGGTTTAAAAGAAGGGGGAAAATCTGATGGGTAACTTTTTCACACAGAGGGTGGTGGGTGTATGGAACGAGCTGCCAGAGGCGGTAGTTGTGGCTGGGACTATCCCATTGTTTAAGAAACAGTTAGACAGATACATGGATAGGACAGGTTTGGAGAGAGTTTAAGAAGGAACTGCAGATGCTGGAAAATCGAAGGTACACAAAGTTTCTCCAGTATTTTCGGGTACCACAGGTTTGGAGGGATATGGACAAAACGCGGGCAGGTGGGACTAATGTAGCTGGGACAAGTTGGGCCGAAGGGCCTGTTTCTCCACTGTATCACTCTGTGACTCTATATGTTATGCTTTTGGGAAGAACGTTTGCCTGTACTTTCAAAGCTCTGTAATATTAATTGGATCACAGATAATGGAGGTTTCAGCGCGTGGCGCTCCAAGCTATTTAGAAACTAGACTGTGTTTGTAACCTCAGCAATTTGAAGGGAGGGCTCGGGTCAGGAAGAAGTATTTTAATTCTCCAGACAAGATGGGGTTTTATTGGGTGAGTTTCTGGGCTGTAACTCGTCTGTGGTGGAAATGAGCATCACAGCGTTAATGTATTTCCAAATAATTTAGTTTTAATACTTCTCGGCCTTTGAAGATGTTCCTTGCCGTCACCATCACCACGTCAGCCCGAATAGACCCTTCCATTTCATCTATCAGTGCAGACAGCGGCCAAATGCAAATATTCCCATTAAACTCAATTGAAAGCATGTGGGGCGGCCATGAATGACATTTTGAGTACAGTCAGACGAAAGCTCGCTCCATCAAAACAAAAACGGGTGGTCGGCACATCCTCCGCAGCGCTGCCTCGTAAAGTTGCCGGGGATCTGTCCACTCGGTGATGGACACGCTGATCTTTATATCGAGGTATGCAAAATCGTGAGAGGAATCAGGAATAGGCACAGAGTCTCTTGCCCAGAGTAGGGGAATCGAGGACCAGAGGACACAGGTTTAAGATGAAGGGGGGAAGAGTGAATAGGAATCTGTGGGGCGGTGGGTGTATGGAACGAGCTGCCAGAGGAGGCAGTTGAGGCTGGGACTATCCCAATGTTTAAGAAACAGTTAGACAGGTACATGGATAGGACAGGATTGGAGGGATATGGACCAAATGCGGGCGGGTGGGACTAGTGTAGATGGTTCATGTTGGCCGGTGTGGGCAAGATGGGCTGAAGGGCCTGTTTCCACACTGCATCACTCTATGACTGAGCAAAAACAATGGGCGCCATCTCGTCACTGAGGCCAAACAGTGGTGGACAACATTGTTGGTGAAAGTGTTCAGCATCAAACCAGACTTTCTTACGCCGGTTATCTTTGTAGCCGGGGGGTGGGGGGGGGGGGGGAGCAATGTATGAAGACCTTAGAGTAAGAGTCATGGATTCATACAGCATGGAAACAGACCCTTCAGCCTAATTCATCCATGCCGACCAACATGTCCCATCTACACTAGTCCCACCTGTCCGTGTTTGGCCCATATCCCTCCAAACCTAAAATGAACCTAAACTGGCACGGTGGCGCAGCGGTAGAGTTGCTGCCTCACTGCGCCAGAGACCCGGGTTCCATCCCGACTACGGGTGCTGTCTGTACGGAGTCTGTACGTTCTCCCCGTGACCTGCGTGGGTTTTTCTCCGGGTGCTCCAGTTTCCTCCCACACTCCAAAGACGTACATCTTTGTAGGTTAATTGGCTTTGGTATAAATGTCAAATTGTCCCTAGTGTGTGTGTGTAGGATAGTGTTAGTGTGCGGGGATCGGTGGGCCGAAGGGCCTGTTTCCGCGCTGTATCTCTAAATTAAACTTTAAAAAAAAGAAAATGACTAGAAATATTCTCCGAACCGAACTGTTCACTCTGTTTCTCTTCCCACAGATGCAGCCTGACCTGCTGGGTGTTTCCACCATTTTCTGTTTTTATTTCAGGTTTCCAGCATCTGCATTTTTTTAAATTCTCATAGCAAGAGCAATGCAAGTACTGGAACAGTAATGCAATGCGATAGGGACAGAGCCACATAATTGTAGTAATCGCAGAATCAGACAACTGCAAGCTCTCCTTGTCTGCAAACATAGGGCACCAACAACAACGGGCCGGGGGCATCATCTAACATGAGGTAAACAGTGCAGCAATGTAACTACGTGGAACAAGGAAAGAGAGAGCAAGGGGGGAAGAGAGTATAGAAGTTGGGAGGTCACATTGCACTTGTATAAGACGTTGGTGAGACCGCATTTCGAGTATTGTGTTCAGTTCTGGGCACCGTGTTACAGGAAAGATGTTGTCAAGTTGGAAAGGGTACAGAGAAGATTTACAAGGATGTTGCCAGGACTAGAGGGTGTGAGCTACAGGGGGAGGTTGAGCAGGCTGGGTCTCTATTCCTTGGAGCGCAGGAGGATGAGGGGTGATCTTATAGAGGTGTACAACATCATGCGAGGAATAGATCGGGTAGACGCACAGAGTCTTGTGCCCAGAGTAGGGCCTAAAATGCATGCAGCAAAACGTCACAAAATGCAACGCAGGATGCTGCAGGTATCTCAGTCCCCATCGCAGCAAAACATCAGAAACGTTGGAAGAATTACCTCAATTGGTTTTGCTTAGTTTAGAGATACAGCGTGGAAACAGGCCCTTCAGCCCACCGAGTCCATGCTGGCCAGCGATCCCCGCACACTAACACTATCCTACACACACTAGGGACAATTTTACAAAGCCAATTAAGCTACAAAACTCGTACATCTTTGGAGCGTGGGAGGAAACCGGAGCACCCGGAGAAAACCCACGCAGGTCACAGAGGAGGATGCGTGCAAACTCAACACACAAATAGCGCCCGAGGTCAGGATTGAACCTGGATCTCTGGCAGCGGCTCTACCCGCTGCGCCACCATGCCATCCCAGACCTCACCCATCATTCAGCTTCACTGATGTCCAAGAAACCGAATACTACCCTCAGAGTAGGGGAATCGAGGACCAGACAACATAAGTTCAATGTGAAGGGGAAAAGATTTAATAGGAATCTGAGAGGTACCTTTTTCACACAGAGGGTGGTGGGTGTATGGAACGAGCTGCCAGATGAGGTAGTTGAGGCTGGGACTATCCCAACGTTTAAGAAACAGTTGGACAGGTACATGGATAGGACAGGTTTGGAGGGACCAAACGCAGGCTGGTGGGACTAGTGTAGCTGGGGCATGCTAGCCGGTGTGGGCAAGTTGTGACTGTCTTTAGTCGGTAGCTGGTCAACCCATACACTAGTTCTATCCTACACATAAGGGGCAATTTGCAGAAGCCAATTTACCTACAAACCTGTATGCTTTTGGAATCTTCCTTCGAATTCTGGATGTGGAGAGAATGTTTCCTCTGGGACTAGAGATCATAGCCTCAGAATTAAAAGAATTTCCTTTTGGGAATATAAGGAGGAATTTCTTTAGTCAGAGGGTGGGGAATCTGTGGAATTCTTTGCCACAGATGGCTGTGGAGACCGAGTCAGTGGATATATTTAAGGCGGAGATAGATAGATTGTTGGTCAGTGCGGGTGTCAGGGGTTATGGGGAGAAGGCAGGAGAATGGGGTTAGGAGGGAGAGATAGATCAGCCATGATTGAATGGTGGAGTAGACTTGATGGGCCGAATGGTCTAATTTTTATGAACTTCGCTACAAACCGTCCTAATGTTATCTGTCTTTCTCTCTTTATCTCTTTTACTCTCTCTCCAATTTAATCTATTTCTGATAAGTGATAGGAGCAGAATTAGGCGATTCGGCCCATCAAGTCTAATGCGTCATTCAATCATGGCTGAATGAATGCCTCCAGCTCTCTGCAGATTGGCAGATTCTATCGTATTGCATCATATCATATGCACCCAATCCTTCTATCCAGAGATGCTGCCTGTCCCGCTGAGTTACTCCAGCAATTTTATATCTGTCCACTCCTTAAACTTTTGATTTTACATGACTGGATTTCAAAGGACCAGCCAGTGGAAACCAAGAGCTTATCGTCTTGCAAAATTATCTGAGGCAATTTTCTGGCCTGAAAAGCTGTGACAGTGGCCTGTTGATCCCTCTGTGGCCCTGGCCCCGAGCTCGGCCCCCCGGCCCTTCCCTTCAGCACCGAGCCTTCAACCTGATGAGCAAGGTGACCACTTGCCACTTGCACCCTGCACGGCTGTGACAGCAAACAAGGCCCTCTCTTGGGCCTTGCCATAGACATTCTTGCCATAGAGGGAGGACAGAGAAGGTTCACCAGACTGATTCCTGGGATGGCAGGACTTCCATATGAAGAAAGACTGGATAGACTCAGCTTGTACTCGCTGGAATTTAGAAGATTGAGGGGGGATCTTATAGAGACTTACAAAATTCTTAAGGGGTTGGACAGGCTAGATGCAGGAAGATTGTTCCCGGTGTTGGGGAGGTCCAGGACAAGGGGTCACAGCTTAAGGATAAGGGGGAAGTCTTTTAGGACTGAGATGAGAAAAACATTTTTCACACAGAGAGTGGTGAATCTGTGGAATTCTCTGCCACAGAAGGTAGTTGAGGCCAGTTCATTGGCTATATTTAAGAGGGAGTTAGATGTGGCCCTTGTGGCTAAAGGGATCAGGGGGTATGGAGAGAAGGCAGGTACAGGATACTGAGTTGGATGATCAGCCATGATCATATTGAATGGCGGTGCAGGCTCGAAGGGCCGAATGGCCTACTCCTGCACCTATTGTCTATGTTTCTATGTTTCTCTTGCCCCAGTCGTGCCTGTCAGCTCAATTTGGTTGACTGGAATCACAGCAGCGCGGGCCATTCATAATTTATAGTGTGTGGTCTTTTTAAAAAGCAGTGCATGCTGCTCAACTTCAAAGACAAGCTCTGTTTGTTATTCGAGGGTAAGACATATGTACTCGCTTCCATTAACCATAAATAATTTAATACCCTTCCATACAATTTAAAGATCTCCAACTTGCATATGATACACATTTGGTTCTGGGAACGTCAGTTAATCACCAGTATAAATGATGTGATTGTACATTATAAATATACATTGAATTTGTGTGTGTATGTGTGTGGGTGGCAAGAGTCCCCTGCACATTAGCTGCAGGCTATTCCCCCTTAATTGGCGTCACTTTGTTGGAGGATTCAATGAGAATTAATGGCACAAATTGCTCTGGCAGTCAAAGATGCAGAAACGCATGGAGTCATAGCGTCATAGAGTGATACAGTGTGGAAACAGGCCCTTCGGCCCAACTTGCCCGCACCGGCCAACATGTCCCATCTGCACTAGTCCCACCTGCCTGCGCTTGGCCCATATCCCTCCAAACCTGTCCTATCCATGTACCTGTCTCTTAAACGTTGGGATAGTCCCAGCCTCAACTACCTCCTCTGACAGCTCGTTCCATACACCCACCACCCTCTGTGTGAAAAAGTTACCCCTCAGATTCCTATTAAGATGCAGACACAGTCTCGTGCCCGGATTAGGGGAAACGAGAGCCAGAATCAGTAGGTTTAAGGAGAGGGGGATAGATTTACTAGGCACCTGAGGGGTAACGTTTTCACACAAAGGGTGGTGGGTGTATGGGACGAGCTGCCAGAGGAGGGAGTTCAAGGTCCGTGGACAGTCAAACCATCCGCAGTCAGGGCGATCAATGCCCCCTCCCCCGCAGCTGATGAACGAAGCCCCCGTCGGGATGATCGAAACTGCCGTGTCGGGGCGGTTGAAACTCTCTCCACGGCATGGAGCTCCCGAGTCGGCCTCTTCTCACCAGAGACCGCGAGCTCTATGGTGTTAAAGTCCACCGGCCCCGCGGTTGGAGCTTCGATCCCCGGCAGAGGGATCGCAAGCCCCGCGATCAGACGAATAAAACTGATTGTGATTGTTAAAGTCCCACAGACTCCCGAGGCTTGGAGCGCCCATCGGTCTCCTGGAAAGGCCACCAACTCCACGATGTTAGGCCGCAGTGCGGACAGAGATACCACACAGGGAAAAAATCACATCTCCGTCGACCCCCCCCCCACCCCCCCCCCCCCACATAAAACAAACCAAGGAACACTAAAACATACTTTTGAACACATGCTAAAAATAACAAAAAGAAGAAAGGACAGACAGGCTGTTGGCGAGGCAGCCACTGCTGGTGGTGCCACCCGGTGGTTGAGGCTGGTACTCTCGCAATGTTTAAGAAACATTTAGACAGGTACTTGGAAAGGGCAGATTTTGAGGGATATGGGCCAAACGCAGGCAGGTGGGACTAGTATAGATGGGACATGTTGGTCGATGTGGCAAATTGGGCTGAAGGGCCTGTTTCCACGCTGTATCACTCTGTGACTCTAAACGTCATTGACAGAAACAGCAGTATGAGCCAGAATAATTACAACAAGTGTCACGGTGGCGCAGCGGTAGAGTCGCTGCCTTACCGCGCCAGAGACCCGGGTTCAATCCTGACTGCGTGTGCTGTCTGTACAGAGTTTGCACGTTCTCCCCGTGACCTGCGTGGGTTTTCCCTGGGTGCTCCGGTTTCCTCCCACACTGTAAAGACGTACAGGTTTGTAGGTTAATTGGCTTCTGTAAATTGTCGCCAGTGTGGAGGATAATGTTAGTGTACAGGTGATCGCTGGTCGGTGTGGACTCTTTGGGCAGAAGGGCCTCTTTCCAGGCTGTGTCACTAAACTAAACTAAACTATAAATTAAACTAAAGGTACAAGGAAATGCTGAACACCTCCACTCAGTCCGCCTCAACCTACCTGATCTCCCGGTGGCTCAGCACTTCAACTCCCCCTCCCATTCCCACACTGACCTTTCTGTCCTGGGCCTCCTCCATTGTCAGAGTGAGGCCCAGCGCAAATTGGAGGAACAGCACCTCATATTTTGCTTGGGCAGCTCACACCCCAGCGGTGTGAACATTGACTTCTCTAACGTCAGATATTCCTTGCTTTCCCTCTCTCTCCATCCCTCCCCCATCCCAGTTCTCCCACCAGTTCCCCGACCACATTTTATCTTTGTATTCTTCATTGTCACCTTCCCCTAGCTAACCACGATCTATTCTAGGGTACACAAAAGGCTGGAGAAACTCAGCGGGTGCAGCAGCATCTAAGGAGCGAAGGAGATAGGCGGCATTTCGGGTCGAGACCCTTCTTCAGACTGGCTAGCGATCAGGGAAACGAGAGATATAGACGGTGATGTGGAGAGATAAAGAACAATGAATGAAAGGTATGCAAAAAAGTAACGATGATAAAGGAAACAGGCCGTTGTAAGCTGTTTGTGGTGTGAAAATGAGAAGCTAGTGCGACTTGGGTGGGGGAGAGATAGAGAGAGAGGGAATGCCAGGGCCCGAGGGCTGAGGGAGAGGTGGGGAAGGGGAGGAGGCAGCCAGGGTTAACAGAATTGAGAGAATTCAATGTTCAAGCCCAGAGGATGCAGACTCCCCAAGCGGAATATGAGGTGCTGTTCCTCCAACTTGCGGTGTTGATCACTCTGGCCGTGGAGGAGGCCCAGGACTGAGAGGTCGGATACGGAATAGGAGGGGGAGTTGAAGTGCTGAGCCACCAGGAGGTCGGGTTGGTTATTGCGGACCGAGCGGAGGTGTTCGGCAAAACGATCGCCCAGCCTCCGCTTGGTCTCACCGATGTAGATCAGCTGGCATCTGGAGCAACGGATGCAGTAGATGAGGTTGGCGGAAGTGCAGGTGAACCTCTGTCGGACTTGGAAGGACTGCTTGGGTCCCTGAAAGGAGTGGATGGGGGAGGTGAAGGGACAAGTGTAGCATCTCTTGCGGTTGCAAGGGAAAGTGCCCGGGGAAGGGGTGGAGCGGGAGGGAAGGGACAAGTGTAGCATCTCTTGCGGTTGCAAGGGAAAGTGCCTGGGGAAGGGGTGGAGCGGGAGGGAAGGGGTGGAGCGGGAGGGTAGGGGTGGAGCGGGAGGGTAGGGGTGGAGCGGGAGGGAAGGGGTGGAGCGGGAGGGAAGGGATGAATCAGAATGACCTATTCTACATTTTCCTTGACCTTCGTCCCCTTTGATGCCTCGTTTTCACACCTTACCCTTCCCTATCTCCGTGTCTCCCTCTCGCCTGACTCAATCTGGAGCAGGGTCTCGACCCAAAACGTCACCCGTTCCTTCTGTCCAGAGCTGCTGCCTGCCTCGCTGAGTTAGTCCAGCATTTTGTGTCCAACAAAGCAAATGATAATCTATGTCTAGACGTACAGTGTTGGCAGGCCTGTTGTGCTGCTGCAAGTAAGAATTTCATTGGTCCATAGTCGGTACAAATGACAATTGAATGCTCTTGACTAGAAGGAATAGACTAGGTCATAGAGTCAGAGAGTGATACAGTGTGGAAACAGGCCCTTCGGCCCAACTTGCCCATACCGGCCAACATGTTCCAGCTACACTTGTCCCACCTGCCTGCGCTTGGTCCATATCCCTCCAAACCTGTCCTATCCATGTACCTGTCTAACTGTTTTTTGAACGTTGGGATAGTCCCAGCCTCAACTACATCCTCTGGCAGCTCGTTCCATACACCCACCACCCAAATGTGTGAAAAAGTTACCCCTCAGATTCCTATTAAATCTTTTCCCCCCTCACCTTGAACCCATGTCCTCTGGTCCTTGATTCCCCTACTCTGGGCAAGAGACTCTGTGCATCTACCCGATCATTTCAGGTCAATCCTAAGTAAATCAGCATCATTTCAAGGCTCAATGTAAAGTTTTGAATCCTGATTTGGACCTTCAGGGCATCTTGTGCCTGGTTTGGATGCATGGTGCTGCCCCCGGGTGGACAAGAGGAAAGAGTGCAGTGACGTCTCGAATAGCTC